>APFE031589055.1:10605-72682 GCA_000404065.3 Pinus taeda | reverse complement strand
ACAACTCTGGAATGCTTAATGCAATTCCTGGAACTCTTCCAAAACTGGCAAGAAGCTGAAGTCTTCTGCTAGAGGAAGTGTTCTCAATTTTGTTCCTGGAATTCTTCTGAAACTAGCAAGAAGTTGAAGTCTTCTGTTAGAGGAAGTGTCCTAAATTACCAACTGAAGGCATGTTCAGGGGCATCTTTGTTTCTGGCTACAACTCTGAAACTGGTGTGGCAGGTTGTGGCTCAGGCTCGCTTGATGTGGCTTTGAAGCTTGTAGATGACCATCATTTCCCGCCCTGTCAGATACAAGGTGAGATGATGGAGAAAAATCAACTGCAAGACTGTTCAATACTCTGGAACAAGTTTTGAAATGTGTTTGGAATATCTTCTTGGCTGTTGATGCCCATTGCCAAGAAGCGAACCATCCAAGATGAATATTTGCTCTTGCATGACGTTTATTTCTAAAGCATCTGTGTGAAGAATGACTGGTTTTATGACAGTGCTTACATGGATGAAGATCAAAACAATGATCTTTCAAATTGCCAACTCGGTCACAGTGTTGGCATTTCACAGTCTTCTGTTGTTTTTGTTTTTGTTGCTGTGGAAGAGGGGCAGAGTCTGGAATAGCTGGAGGTGAACTGTCATGAGGAGCAGGTGAACTGTCATGAATGAATCCAGCACTTTGAAACTGAATGGGCTTGGCGTAGTCTGGAATATGAAAGGACAAGTCCTTGTCATATCCAAGACCAGTTCTATGCTTGTTGTGGACAAGCTGTTCCCAAGGTCTGATGTTGGGCTTGGGAAATGCAGACTGAGTTTGTGCATCTGCATGTACAACTGCTACTTTATTGGGTACTAAATCTAAACCAACTGTAACATTATTGACTTTCTTTTGATGGGTTGCAGTCTCAATGTTCTGAACAGAAACATGTTCAAAATGAATCCTCTGTTTTAGTTCTTCTTGCTGTAGCTGAGTTTCAAGCTGCAAAAAATCAATTTTCTCTTGTGCATTTTGTAGACAGACTTGAATGTCTGTGAGAGACTTTGCTTACTTTTAATGTTTCATGATTAGTAGACAATATGAGAGTTTCAAGGAACTCTAATACTTCACTGATTCTGGCCATTTTTTTCTTCAATGTTAGAATTACACCTTAAAAACTAATCACAACTACTACTCAATGCAGAAAAGTAGTTCCCCTTAGCAATATCCTTTGTAAATGTGCAGAAAATGATCAGTGTGCAACCAACAAGCACCAATTACAATCCATATAAAAATAAGATGATGAAACTACGTTATTGTTGAAGACCTTAAATTTGATGCTATGATGATGTCACTGAAATTGTGTATTTGATAATGATTAGTACAATATATGAGTATTTGATATAACTGCACTTGAATGCTAAAACACTGTATCAAAGATGAAGTGATTGTTCCAGCTACAAAGTTGTAGTGTACTGCTACAACAACACTGTGACAAGGCTATGCTCAAATGCAACTGTGAAACCTTGCTTACTGTACCAATACAACCTGATTATTCCTTAATTACTGTAACTAGACATCATCAATATATATGTGGCATCTCTGTTCTTGAGAAACCCTTTCCTTTTCATGGCATCAATACACAAAACCTTCACCAATCTGTCCTCTTGTCCAAGCCGTGCTGAATTCAAATTATCATACCAGGCTTTACACTATTCTTCATTGGTTCTTCATCACAAGAATATGAGTGCAATAGTTCTATAACAAGAAGGCATAAGAGTTCAAACCCTTTCAATAAGCTGGAAATTTATAGAAAATACAAGGTTTAGAGCTCCAAAAGACTTCATTCTTTTTCTACAGCGAGGCCAAGAGATCTTGTAGTCTTGTAACAAGATTATAGTCCCACCAATATTCATCCATAGATGTTATCAATATTCAATGCACTAAATATAATAATATGGCCTTTTTTTTTATTCCATAAACATCTCAATGCAGCACGATTCACGATTTTGAGTGTAGAGGTAGAGTTCAGCCACAATTTAATGATCGGCATGCAAATTACGGAGGCGTCATTACTGAAATGTACAAAATGTAGCATGACCAACGGTTTTCATGGGTTTGACCCATGACCCTTTTAAAATTCTATTCAATAAATGCCATTCAATGACTTTTATATGCCATAAAATAAACTTCAACGCATATACCAATCTCGCACTACTAGTTCAATACAAATGGACCACCAATTCAATGACTTCCAACGAATTTTGCCCAGCCTTTGAAACTTCGAACATAACCTAGTCCAAATCAAGTCAAAATAATACAAGCGCAGAGTCTCACGACAAATACAAGCGCAATGGTAAAAGAGTACTAGAACTCAGACAGATCTTCACAACGTCGAATCTCTTGCAAATCCAAAAAGATTTTTCAGCAGGAATTTATTTGTCTAGCATATTCCCAATCAACACTAAAATTTTCCATTACTTAGAATAAACAACGCATGAAATCTATACCTCTCGCAGACAGAGAATATTGCAACCTATTGAGGCGAACACAGTGGCTTGTGTTCCAAGAAAGCAGAAAGTCGTGCTGCGCCAAACCCACGAAGGAGACTTCCAAGCCAGCGGAAAATTACATAAACCCGCGTGTCAGACTCGAATTGAAATCCATGGCGGATGCGGCCGTGGACAGCCTGATTGATTTCAATTCCACCGGACCAAAAAATATAACCGCTAATTCTCCTAATGTGAAACGAATATGCGTGGCCTGCCATGAGCAAGAACTCAAGCAACGACTCAAATTCTGGAAGAGGGAAGTCACACACCTACTTAGAGCTTTTCACATCTTGAATAGAAACTCTAGAAGTTAAAGAGATGAAAAAGGAAACAAAGATCTAGGGAAGTTGCGTCTCAGGCAGCAAACGTAAAGGTCCATCGTTTGACAAATACAAAGCATCTAACTCTTACAATAGAAACAGGCGCATTGTCTGAACTTTGCAGAAGATGAAGAACGTGCGACCATAGTTTCCAAAGTTGGTGAATATGTTGTTTATAATTTGTTTGAATTTTCAGCTCGCCTTTATTTAAATTGAATCTACCACACTTCATAAATTCTCAAATATCATCAGACTATCGAATTGCTCCTGGTTGAGAAGCAAGTCTGTCCATTTGGCTACACGAATTTTTTTTTTTTGTACTGTAACAATTCTTGCGGGTATGTTGTGCATATTAGATATATAGGGTCTCATACACCTAATGGTTTTGGAGATATCATCGTTGAATGAAGAAATTTACCCTGAAATCCTTTGTAACACAGACTTAAGGGGCATAATAAAGACTGAGGTTGTAGAAAGATGTTCAGTGCTACTCAATTTTAACGTTACAAATTTAATGGAGCACTAAATATGGTGATCGGTCCCTCCTTTAGCGCTGGGTTACCTCGCGTTCCGAAGTAAATGAAGTTGGCAAAGGAACGCTAATGAAATGATGACAACACTGTAGGATAAGGTATTCGATGGGAATACCAAGCGTTACCCATATTATCATGCAGAGAGTAGACTATTACGACTGAGAAGATTCAAAATGGCAGAGACATAATTAGATGAAACAGCTTGGTGCATGTAAGTAGCAGACCTGATAGACAGAGGTGGCAGCTAGAATTTTGCTGAGAAAATATTCATAAGTGATGGCAGAAATGATCTGCATATAAAGGTCATAAAACAAATGGCTCAAAGTAATTATGTAGGGCAGGAATACGCCTGCTCTGATACCATGTTAAACACACATGGGCGACAACAAATAGGAAAGATAAAACATGACAGTACAATTTTTATTAACAACTGATATACATTTATAGTACATATTGCGACTGTTGGGTTTCACATCCCAAGGTCTCTTGGACTCCTTTTGTCCATTCGGCTTCCAAACTAACCCATTGAAGATTAGGTGTCCAACAAGAATAAGAAAAAATGGATAGTGAAGAAGGTATACGAAGAAGCATAAGTGTTTTGGGTCTCTCTCCCTTTCTTTCTCTCCACACATGCGAGGAAGGAGGCTAAAATTCTACAAATTTTTTCTAGGGTTTCTACATTCAAGCAAGGGTTTCCTTATGAGGGTTTTATCTAATGAAAAAGGGCTGAAAGAAGGGCCAACAAAGTCCCCTTCCAGATCCAGAAGTCAAATTAGGTCAAGTGAGGTAGCTGGAGTCAAAGAAGAAGTAGTTCTTGTCCACACGTGTAAAGTAGTAGCTGCTGCCAAGGGGCCAAAATTGCAAATCTGTAGTTAAGGCCAAAAATATGTGGCTCGAGGTCGAAGAAGTGTTGCCAAAAGAGATTTTGCTGGGTTTGGAAAGTAGTAAAGCAAGCACATTATTGAGAATTTGATCTTGGTCTTGGAAAGGCTTTAGTGTGGTCAAAAGTCTTAGTATTCATTAATAAAGAATTTATAAGAAGAGATTGAAGGGTTTTCCTCTCAAGAGGAGAGGTTTTTCCCTGGCTTGGAGCCTGTTAGAGTCCTATAATAACAGGGTTCATAGTTTTGAATTGACTATGGTCAGTATTGTAATATTGTACATAACTTTGCTTTCTACAAATGTTTTCCATATTAAAAATTAAAAAATGTAAAGAGGGTATGTCCTAAAAGAAAAATCAAAGGACAAAAAAGAATAAGAGAAGGTCAAAAAATCAAAACATATGAACCCCAAAAACAAAAAGAGAACACGAAAGTGTGAAAGTCTAAATGCAACTCCTATTTACTTTTATGCATAATAATGATTATGTGTAGCTTGTTATTCATGCCACAGTCTATGGTATTCAAACTGCTTATTCTTGACCATTTCATGCTTTGAATTTTATGTTTATAGTTAGAGAATAAAATCTGACCAAACAACTTAATCTTGGTGGATCATTAGATAGGTAGAGAAAATAAAAGGAGCTCATTAGTTTAATTTGAGCCCTTGGATGATATAAGATTAGAATTAGATAGATCACTTTTCAAAAGAAAAATGGATGTTAAGGGTTTGCTAGTCTAAATGCACCCAAATAAAATGAAGAAAAAATGGTAGGGTAAGTGATGGGTAAGTAGAATAAAGGTTGCTGAAGTATAAAGCTGATTGGATCAAAACACACGCATCATGCTTAGACACATATTCATATATGTATGATCAATCATGGAAACAAAAGAAAAGGTTTACAAGTTAATTTAATTAACTCCCCCTCAGTCATTTTTTCCCCTATACTTACTAATTTCCTACCCACAAGCATGTTCTAGTACTTTTAATCCTTCAATTCAAAGAGGCTCAGATCATTTCTTTGACTTTTGGTGGGACTGGACCCTCGGATTAATGACTTATGGACATCAAGTGTTAGAATCCCTTCATAAAATTCATCCCCCTTCATTTCCCTAATAAAACTCCTTTTCCTAAGGTTAAACTCCATCAGCCTATAAAAAGTGAAAACCCCCTGTATAAATCCCATTTCACTCAAAAAACCCACAAACCTTTTATCCTAAGTATAAAGCGAAGTGCACAAATGTTACATTTTATCTTTTTACTTAGGAAAAAACCATTCTGCCAATCACATTTCATATTAATTCCTAACTTTATTATATAATTCCCCCATATCCCTTTTCCCGTATATTAACTAAATCCCTATGTAAATACCCCCAACCCTTAGTTTTAATAGAAACTATATGTTTATCCCTTATTCAGAAAAAACGAATAAATACCCTCATTAACCTTAAATAATCACAAATCACTTGTGATTAAAGCATGGGCCCCCCCTTAAGCCCAAGCTTTTATCTCCTGCTCGCTTCCCTCACTCGACTGCCGTTAGATCAACTTCCCACTCATCCAATGACCCAAAGCCATATCGGCCGCGCCCGATGGCCAAAAATTACCCACCCGATAAAGTGGTTTTCCTCGACCCCCTGATGGCTACGTGTCAAGCTATGGAGTAGATCGGGTGACCCCCCCTCAATACCACCTTTGCCGCAAAAGTAGTGTGATGTCTTGGGAAACCGCCTCCCTGCTCAACCCGATAAACCATCACTGTTCACTCCTCTAATCCCGAGCCAAATTTAAAAAGTTGCCCGTTAAAACCTGGAAAACCCTCATTTTCATTCCTTTTGCCTTGTTTCATAGTAAAACCTATCAAACCCTTCTGGCGCCACCCTGAACCTTTGCAACACAATTCGACCTTTGATTACTTTCAAAAGATTAACATGACTCCTTTCCCAGACATCCCTGTGCAATAAAGCATCAATTTCCTTTCCTACCACCTATGTTTTCTTAATGATTGTTGTATTTTGCAGGTAATTAGCAAAAGGCCAGAGCTTGGATAAACAGTTTTGATACTAGTCACAAAAATTGTTTACTCCAAGACTCGAAAGGAAATCTATCAAAGAACCTTCATTCAGAAGAAGAAAATAGCTATACACAGAACACAGAAATAAATCATTCACACAGAGACATTGACTGTTAAAACAAAGGAACCAGATAGAGCATACAGTCAAAAGACAAACAGATCAAACATACAAAAAGTTGATCAATATCCATTACCATATGCTGATACATATAAAAAATAAATAATTTACAGTTGAAATACACAGTAAAAACTTGAAATATATAGTAAAAGTAAAAACAAAGTAAAGGATATTGACAAGTCATCAAAGTAAAAGTGTATCACATTGAAAAATCAAAGTGAAGATAGACGAAAAAGTAGAGTAGTCAAGGTAAACAGTAAAAGTAAACATGGAGGTAGTAAGGGTTAAACAAATATGAATACACTTTCACAAAAAAAAATGGAGTTTATCGAAACTAAAGGTAAAAACAATTAAAAGAAAATTAAGTTTAAAAGATGAAATCAGAGTAGGAATGGTACATTTTCCAGAAATTTCCTGTTTAAGTCATAGTTTTACAGAAACTATTGTGGCGAATCAAATATTCATTTTGAGAAACTATAGGACATTTGTGTTTTTAAAAGGTTAATCTAAAAAAATGTATCTCACTTTTTACACAAGTATTACAAAAAGGGAGATAAATGCATATCTTCAGAGCCCAGTTTTTGGACTGTGCAAAGTCTTATTTTTGACATATTTTTCCAGAGAATATTGTGAACTGCTGGAGCTGAATTTTTGTAAAATGAAAGAGGTTTATCTCAATAACATAATTATCTACAATAACCTCTTTCACATTCTACATATCTATCTCGAATTGAGATATAAAAAGGTATCACTGGACCCTAATTTTGTAGACTTTTTGGTGCAGAATGCAGAAAGGAAGGACTTAGTTAGTGACTTGGAAGGCTCATCATCAATTGAGAGTTTGTATCAAATTCGAATGTCTCTTCTTTTTCACCATCAATCCATAAATATAGTGTCAAATATATTCATTAGTTTTGAGTGACCTTTATTTAAGTTCTATTAATGTAAAACAATTTGAGATATTTGTAAAACCAATCTTGATATTTTTTCAAGATATTTCAGTTTAGAATTTGTATAAATAATTCTTCATTTGAAGTATTTTGGGGTGGATTCTTAGACATTTATACATACTTATTGATCAAAAAGACTGTAAAGCCATTGGAGCATTCACTGAGCCAGCAAGTTGGATTGATGAATAAAGAACAGATATTTCAAAGGATTCATGTGTTGAGCGAAGTGCACACAAGTATTTTCTCACGTTGTTGTTATCTTTCTTAAAGTTTTTCCATAATGTATATCTGAATTTGAATGCTATAACTGAAGTATTATCTTAGAATTTGTTTAATTACACATTGTTTTAACAGTTAGGCAAATACATGTTTTCTACTGATATCTAAGTTAAGGAATTTTTAATTTCTCCTTAGTTTAGGTTGTTTTTTTACAATCTATAGCAAAGGATTCTTGATTTCCCTTTGTTTCTGATTACCCTTTGTTCGTCATTTCAATCCTGGTTTGAGAATTCTTAATTGCTCTCTCACCCTGGTTAAAATCTTTTCACCCTCTGGCCTAAAGACCTGCACTCTACTTTGCTATCTTGCCCTCTGAACATTCCCTTTAGTGAGTTGATCTAGTTCTTCTGCCCTTCTATTGACTCCATGGTCCAACGGTCTAGAGACATCATTCTATCCATCTGCTTAAAGAACCCCACTATCCAATCTTCAATACAAATAAAAACTCCCTGAACATTCATAACTAGCCTAAAATTCAAACAAACAAAGCTAAATCATATAGAGAGAGCCCTCTCTGAGCCTAGGTTGGCTAGAGCCTATGCTCCAAAAGTGGTTTGTGGTTACCTTGGTGACTTATTTCTTTAACCTTGAGAAAATACTGAGTGATAACATAGTGGCGACCATACTGGGGAAAACTAACATTTTCTTTAGAAATATTTTACAGTTTTAGATCTGATCTATGATGGTGGATAGTGATCAGACACACAAAGCTTAAAATCATCCATCTGGTGACTCCAAATCAATTTCACAATCAAGACTCCATTGGAGGAATGAACCTAAGAGAACAATATGAAAAGATCAGGCTTTTAACTTGGATTGTTATCCAAGACATTATGTTCTTTCTCATCAATAAAATTTTTCAATGTATATTGTATTTTAGAGAATATTTTAGATTAATTTTAGATTATTTCCCTTTGAAAATTGTAGATATAAAGTCTCCTTACACATTTGAGCAACATTCTTCTAACTCTTATGAAGATCAGTTTCCAATTGAGAAGCATCAAATAATCAAGACTAATCATACATTCCCTGTACATATTCCTATACCTTATAAATTTCCTGATAGATATAAGCCACTCATCTTACCTCCTACACTCCATGTTTTCCCTAACAATTATTACAAGTATCTCCCTAGGTTTGAGGGAGAGAATGGTATCACTGCCCAAAAACATATTCAAGGTTTTTAGAATTATCTAGACTTATTTGAGATTGATGAAGATGATGTTAGAATCAAACTTTATGCTCTCTCTTTACAAAGTAGAGTAAAGAGTTGGTTCAAGAATTTACCTATTGCAAGCATCTCAAATTTCCAACAGTTTGTCAAATTTTTTCTTGATAGATGGATAATCAAAGTCAATCTTCTTGTGATCATAGAAGAATATAATTAGTTAAAAAGACATCGAAATGAAACAATACAACAATTTTCTGACAGATTTAATCAAGTCTATTATTCAATGCCATCAAATATAAGACCTCCTCCTGATCCAGCTCTCTTGCATTATCCAAAGGAATTTGATCCAGAGATAGAATTTCAGCTAAGAGAAAGAAACCCCTCAACACTGGAACAGATGTAGAACATTGCAGTAGATGTAGAAGTTAATCTGCAAATTAGAAGAGAAAAGTTGAAAGCAGGAGTGGAGAAGAACAACATTGCTGAGGTAAAACTCGACATTTTGATAAGAAAAATAGAGGAAAGGATACATAAGATCACCATGAAAGATAATTTTTTTTGTTCAGAATCACCATGACACATTTATTTCACAAAAAGAAGAGGTTTATAGCCACGAACAAATTCTTGCTAATTCCAACTACCATAGATCAAAAGATAGATTTATAGAGCAATATGTGGAGAGGCAATCTGCTGATCTAATGTGTATGTTTGATGACATTACTTCTTTTAATCATTTTCCTAAATATGATCAATATGATGATAATTATGTCCTTCAAATTCAAACTAACCTTACAGAGCAATCAGAAATTAGTTTGGGAAATAAAGAAATTTAGTTTCAGCAACTTGAAAACAGTGATCATCTTATTCATATCAGCTATGAAAGTGAGGAAGAAAGTGCAGAAAATTTGGAAATAAGTGAAGCTTCTTTGCCTCTTTGTTTTGCTTCATTTCAGTTCATCAGAGAAAACTTTAAAGCAATAAAATATCAGTAGTCTTTAGTTATTGACATTAACAACAAAGAAGACAGTAAAATTCCTGATCAAGATCCTTTAGTTTCACAATTACAGTTGTCAAATTCCATTGAAACCCCTGATCAAATAATACAGGAAATTTCTATACCACTATGTTTTGAATCATTTCAATTTTTAAAGGAAATATGGTATAATATCTCCAAAGAAAAGGATGAACAACATGTAGATATCTATGAAGTTCCATTCAAGCCTATATGCAATAAGTTGTAGCAATCCTTCCAAGTTTTTTATGATCCAATAGATGATATATTGGATAACAAATGCAATCAGAATTTTTCTCCATTAACCGACTATGAGAGTAAAAAAAAAATGATAAAGGTTTCACCAGACAGACACTTCAATCAATAGAAATATCATCACAAAGCTTATCTGAAAATCTGCAGGGTGTTAAAGATAAAAATGACATTTCAATTTCATGGCATGGAGGCCATCCAGAATAGTTGTAGAGTTGCTTAAATTAGTTGAACAATAGTGTATATATTTTGGAAGATCCTTTTGTACAGTTTTTAGAGTCCACAAAGGAAATCAAGTATTTCCTTATCTTCTCATTGGTTTACAAGGTTATATTGCACTATAGAACTTCAGTTTTAATAAAAAACAAGCACAAGCAACAATATCCACCAATGTATATGATGCTTGAATGGTTGCATTGGTTGTTTCATTTTACCTAACCAATAGTTGGACAACTGATTAGAGTAAGTAGGTAGGAATTCAGAAGGTCCTAAAGATCTTGACGATCTATTAGTTTGGGTTAAGAATTGCAGTACCTTCTTTCAGTTTGAGATCAGATTTCAGTTTGCAGAAAAAGGTGTATTTTCAGTTCAAGAGTTTCAGTCACAGAGATTATTTAACAAAGCATATACATGTTTGGGATTGGCCCAATGGATTAGGCTACTAGTCGATGGTGTTCTTGACATCTAACAAGGAGATACCATCCCCATGTGAAGCCACTTTTAGGGTCTTATAATAATAGGGTTCATAATTTTGAATTGACTATGATTAGTATTGTAATATTGTACATACCTTTTCTTTCTACAAATGTTTTCCATATTAAAAATAAAAAAATGTAAAGAGGGTATGTCCTAAAAGAAAAATCAAAGGACAAAAAAGAATAAGAGAAGGTCAAAAAATGAAAACATATGAACCCCAAAAACAAAAAGAGACCATGAAAGTGTGCAAGTCTAAATGCCACTCCTATTTACTTTTATGCATACTAATGATTGTGTGCAACTTGTTATTCATGCCATAGTCTATGGTAGTCAAATTGCTTAATCTTGACTATTTCATGCTTTGAATGTTATGTTTATATTTATAGAATAAAATCTGACCAAACAACTTAATCTTGGTAGATTAGTAGACAGGTAGAGAAAATAAAAGGAGCTCAACAGTTTAATCTGAGCCCTTGGATGATATAAGATTAGAATTAGATAGATCACTTTTCAAAAGAAAAATGGATGTTAAGGGTTTGCTAGTCTAAATGCACCAAAATAAAATGAAGAAAAAATGGTAGGGTAAGTGATGGGTAAGTAGAAGAAAGGTTGCTGAAGTATAAAGTTGATTGGATCAAAACACATGCATCATGCTTAGACACATATCCTATATGCATGATCAATCATGGAAGCAAAAGCAAAGGTTTACAAGTTAATTTAATTAACTCCCCCGCAGTCATTTTTTCCCCTATACTTACTAATTTCCTACCCACAAGCATATTGAAAATAGCAACAAGAAATGCTAAAAATAGAAGTGCTAAAATTAGTACTACTATAAATAGCATTTTAGGATGCCTTCCTATTTTAGTTAGTCCTTGAACTAAAATTGAGAAGTAAAATTTGAATTTGTTCTTAGCAGCTGTTTGATTAATAATTAATTAATTCATCTTCAGTTAATTAGTTGGAGAAAATCAAACATGAAGTCTATGTGAGGACATGCAACAGTTATCCCATTGATTGAGGAATTTATCCCTTAGTTAAAGAGATAAGGATGAGTTGTAATTTGAGTTGCATTTAGTTAGCTTAGTTAACTGAGTTAAGTCTAGTTAGATTAGTTCAAATAGTTTGTTGAACTAATTGCGAGTTCAGTTAGTTAATGCATGCATGCAAGTAACTGCTGCACTTCAAATAACTGAATATTCTCTCATAAATAACTCATACATGTCAGTTCAGACAGAGACCCAGTTGAGATCATATGATGGGACAATGTACTATTAGTTGTAGGAATATTCCATGGAGGCTATCTCTTGCATGCAGAAGAAATTCATTCCTTGGAGATTGTGCAGTTACTTTTGGGTTTGGTAAGTGTGTGATGAGGCCAATTCACACAGGTGGCAGCATTGGACCCCAAGGAAAACTGCGCAAAGAAATAGGAGGCTTGAAGGGCTGAGGGAAGGCATATCTTATGTCTATTCAGTCTGTGAGCTGTATTGCTGGATTGTACTTAGAACATGATAGCTTGTGAGCTGATTCTTTGTGTAATATGAACATATTTCCACTTGTATGATAATACAAAGATCGGGGTTTTTAGCTAAGGCTTTCCCCACAGTGTTTTTCTATGTTCATGTGTAATTGATTTCTCACTCTCAGTTATATGTGTTCTATTTTATCTTTCTCAAATTCGATTAAGCTTCCGCAAGTTTGTTGTAGAAGTAGATCTTGTATTTTGCTTTAGTATATTGCATAGTCTATTGATCTACAATGAGAATTTCTACATGGTATCAGAGCAAAGGTGATCAAAGTGAAGAACAATATACAAAGAAGGGAGAAGTTCAAAGTTTCAAGTTCCTGATTATAGAAATCGAGTTCTTATCACATCTCAATTTTACCAATGGCGTTCAACGGTTTAAGATTCGAGTATGCCCTTGATGTCAACTTGAATTATATAGCTTGGAAGGATCGCATGGGAGTAGTATTAGAGGACAACGGTCTAAAGGACTTCATTGATCAAGAAGTCCCCAAACTGACAACAACTAATGCTACATAATCGACATAATGGAAGAAATGTGTGGCTAGAGCAAGGAGAATCCTTTTGGAGGGAGTTCGAGACCACATAGTCTCGAGTCTTCATGGGAAGGAGAAACCATTTTCGATGTGGAAAACATTGAAAGATCTATATCAAAATAGCAACGATCAGAGGAAGCTAGTGCTGAAAGACAAGCTTCGGAAAATCAAGTGTTAAAAGGGCGACATGATCTCTACATATCTGAAAAAGCTCACCACCTGCAGGGATGAGCTTGGAAGTGTAGGGATCACGACAACCAATGATGACATGGTGAGCCTTGCGCTCCTCGGTCTTCCTAAGAGCTGGCATAGCTACCAAGATTCGGTAAATGGAAGAGAAAAACTGACAAATTTGGAACGACTTTGGTTGGATCTGATGCAGGAGGAGATAAGAAGAAGCACTAGAGATGGATCCTCATCAAAGCAAGATGATGAGGAAAATCTAACCTTAGTGAGTAAGGCGAGGAAGGGGAAAGGGAAGGTGTCCCATTCCAAATATAGTTCTTCCCATGGTGGGAAGAAGTTTGAAAAATCAAAAGTGTGATGCTTTCATTATCATGAGGTGGGCCATTATGCTACGAATTTTCCACAAAAGAAATCCAAGAAGGGATCCTCGAAGGGATTTGATGGTGAGGCACTGGCCTCATAGTTTGAGTTGGATTTCTCTCTCATCGCATGCATGGTTTCAGCCATGGTGGGATGTGTTTGGTACTTGGACAACGGAGCTTCATTCCACATGTCAGGTGACAAGAATCTTTTCAGTGCCTTGGAGGAGAAGGATCTCCAGATGCAAATCGAGATCGACAATGATGGAAAGTACTGTGTTTTAGGTGAAGGTACGATTGTGTTTCAGAGGGAGTATGGAACTCCTCTCACTAGGACTGATGTAATGTATGTACCAAGTATGAAGAAGAATCTTATGTTTGTCGCTATGCTAGAACATAAATGCTATGATGTAGTCTTTAGTAAAGGAAAGGTATTCCTGAGGCATATTGGCACTAGACAGACCAAGCAAATCGAGATTCGAGTAAAGAATCTCTACAAGCTAGAGGTAGATGTCTGTGCTACATTTAGTTCCAAAGCTGAGATGGTGCAGAGCCAAGATGTTGGTGAGCTATGGCATAGAATATTGGGCCACTTGCACCATGGAGCACTGAAGATCATGCAACAGATTTCTATCAGACTTACCAAGGGAAAACTGGAGCAAACGAATACATGCAAAGGTTGTACCTTGGGTAAGTATGTGAAATATTCCTTTTCGGATTGAGACAATAGAGTTGGAGAAATCCTGGAGTGAGTTCACACAGATGTTTATGGACCATTCTCTACGGCCTCCATCGCTAAACAAAGGTACTATGTTATTTTTATTGATGTTTTTTCTCGTAGATGTTGGATCTACTTTATGCAAAAGAAGGATGAGACCTTCTTGAGGTTTTGTGAGTTTAAAGCCTTGGCAGAGAAAGAATCTGGAAAGAAAATAAAAGCCTTGCATAGCGACAATGGTGGAGAGTATGTCTCCCAACAATTTAAGGACTTTTGTGCTGCATAAGGAATTAAACGGGAGTTGATGGCACCCCATAAACCATAGCAGAATGGAGTGGCCGAAAGGAAGAACAGATCAATTGTGGGAGAAGCTTGAGCAATGTTGCATGACCAAAGCCTACCACTACATTTGTGGGTTGAGGCATGCAATACAACAGTATACTTGCAGAACAGAAGCTCGCACTGTATACTCGAAATGGAGACATTTATGGAGGCCTTTTTCCGGAAGCGACCATATGTGAGTCACTTTCGAATCTTTGGATCATCAATTTATTGCCATGTGACCAAATATGCCCAAAAGAAGCCAGATCCAACAGCTGAGTTGGGAATACTTGTGGGGTACACTGATACACCCCACAACTATCAGGTGTACCTGCCTACCAGTTAGAGGATAGTGGTACGTAGAGATCTGATGTTCGATGGTACGTAGAGATATGATGTTCGACGAGAAGAAAGCCATGCAAGTATCACTTGAGAGGGAGCTCAAGTTGCATGCAGAGGAGGAACTTTCAGTTCCTAAGGAGGAGGAGCCTCAGATTGATTCAGAGCAGCCACATGCAGAGGATCTAGGAGTGGAGACATCCACTCATGTTGATTCTTCTAGAGATGGGCATAAACGCTCAAGGGAAGTTGACATGTTGATGCTAGATGCACAGGAGAATGTGGGATGACCATCTTCTCAGCGTAGATAGAGGAGGTCGCCCGAGTGGTACATTGGTTACATGGCCCTAGTTGGGGAGTGTGTAGAGTCGAGCCTTCTTCATTCGAGGAGGCAATTGCAGCAACCGGTCTGGGTTGAAGCAATGGTGGAGGAGTATGACTCCATTGTTTGGAACTATGTTGGGATGTTGTCCCAAGACCTCAGGACAAGTTAGTGGTGAGTTCCAGATGGCTTTACAAGGTAAAGAAGGTAGTTGATGGTAGTGTTGAGAAACATAAGTCAAGGTTTGTTTCCCGTGGTTTCTCACAGGTCGAGGGGATCGACTACGATGAGACCTTTGCTCCTATAGCAAGGTAATCATCTATCAGATCGATGTTGGCACTATCAGCTCAAATGGGTTGGAATATCCATCAGATGGACATGAAGACAACATTCCTCAATGGGAAGATTAAGAAGGAGGTGTACATTGAGTAGCAAGAAGGTTTCGAGACCTTCGATTGTGAGTCACATGTATGCTGACTCAAGAGGGATTTGTATGGGATGAAGCAAGCACCTCATGATTGGTACACCAGGATTGACAACTATTTCACTGGGTTGGGCTTCACCAAGAGTGAAGTAGATGTGAACCTTTACCACATCATGGTATAAGGTAAGCCATTGATCATTGTTCTTTATGTTGATGATCTGATTTTGACAGGTGATGATCAACTGATCTAGTTTTGCAAGGAGGACCTTGCAAGAGAGTTCGAAATGAAAGAAATGGGTATTATGCACTACATTCTAGGCATGGAGGTGTGACAGAAAGATGGGGAAGTTTTTGTGTCTCAAGGCAAGTATGGCAATGAGATACTCAAGCGGTTCCACATGGAGAAGTGCAAGCCCATGCAGACTCCTCTAGCTGGGAACTGGAGGAAGGAGGATGCTACTTTAGGTGAGGTAGTAGCTGCTACTATTTATTGGCAGCTTGTGGGTTCACTTATGTATCTGGTGAACACACGACCAAACTTATGCTTTGCGGTGAACTAGTTGAGTCAAGCTATGGTTCAGCCTACCAAACTATTTTGGAAGGTAGCGAAGCATGTGCTGAGATACCTTAGAGGCACATCTCAGTATGGATTGTGGTACAGATGGACAGAGGGAGTGTTACGGGAATAAGTACCCTAGGGCTTTGGGTTAGAACCCCAACAGAGCAAGAGTAATCTACAACAAGAAACACGCATACAACTCAAGAAACATGCATAAACAAACAATCAATGTAAGGACGAACATACCCAGATGTCCTTCGTTTGGGTAGTCCTAACAGGGTTCAAACCCTTTGCAACTCTTGATGATCTTCGAGTATGCAAATCAACCAATCCAAACATACATAGTAGCATATAGATAAAGCATTTTAATGAAATCAACTTTATATCATATAAGAAAATGGTTAGTTATACATCAAAATAATGATTCATACATGGATTACAATAAAATTTGATGCATAAACAAGGTCAATCTCAGGAACAATATAACATTTCTTTTTATTTTAGAAAACTATAATAAACACGGAAAGAGTTCACCCGAGCCTTCTTCTTTCGGCTCCAAGTGGAATTGTCGTCCAAGTCCGTCTAGTCCCAATCTTCAACAACCTCCTTCCATAACCAATACCATGATATCTCAATCAAGTGGGAGAATATCAACACTCAAGGAAACAAGGGTTTCTTGAAGTTGGGGAAGTGCTTGAAGCACAGGGATACTTCAGACTTGGTTAGGGGATAATCTTAGTATATTAATTCCATCTCTTCTCTCCTCCTTAAGGCCTTCCCATATAAGTCTATTTATACCTCTCCAAATTAGTTTTTTAGTTGGGAAATAGTTGGGCCACGGGCATTAGGAGGTAATCAACATGTAAAACCCATGAACTCCACCCATAGTTAAAGAAATTTAAATTTTTTTTAAGTTTTTTAACACATATATGTGGGTTGGGTATAGACTAACCCACGTGTACACGCTTTTATCACAGGGAAAAGTAGCGTACAGGGAGTAAAACACAATTTTTAAAATATTTAGACCAAGTCTGGAAGGAGGGGTTGCCCTAGGCCATAAACCAAGCATCAAAAATACCAAGGGTGATATTTGGAGCTATAACAAATGCCCCCTAATATATGAGGTCAGAAGGGGTACATGATGGCCGAAATGTATTAAGTATATGGAAAGTAAACCTGTCAAAACTGAGAAGGGCTTCACCAGATTTCAGCCTGCCAAGCGATCAAAAGAAGATCAGAAAGAAATAGCCGTCTGAGGCAGGCATACCCATGCTCAGAGAAAGTAAAGCATGTCCACATATCAAGTACAAGTGGATCCACTATGTATACAAGTATAAAGAACTGAAAGTACATAATGGATCATCTGATCGTGATCGAACAAGTACATGTCTGAATATCACATATAAGAAGATGATCAATGAAGCTGATCACTGATGTCAAAAACTGATTCCAATAGTACCAAATGAACATGATGGAATAAGATGATACTACATCGCAACTCAGATTCCAGCATATAAGATGTCATTGTGAAGGACTACAACATATATTGTGGATGGTGTCGACAAGTAGCAACAAGAGCAACTAATAAGTGAACCAAAGAATGCTGATGCAACTCGAGGTCTTCACCGACCACCATGGTACATTTCTACACAGTGGGAATAAATGATTTGAAGTCGACCATGTGAGAAATCATTTGATTACCGATCATTGATGTATACCGTTAAAAAATGAGAGACTACTCACCGATAATGATAATTAGAGTCAAGGTACCTAGTACAATCTAACAAGTCCGAATAAATGAGCTGAAGTCGAACACCTGGAAGAATCTATCAATCAGGGGACAATGATGGTTTCCCTCTTTCGATAGTGAATGAATCTACGAATGATGACTACAAACCCCAAGGTACTGCCAAATAGACTCTATATCTTTGCCCCAGAGCAATGAGTCGTATTCGATAGGAAAATATTTGCTAGAAGGAAGGCATTAAGGCATCCTTCATCAATCTAGCATGAGTGTAACCCGTAGGCCAATAATGTGGAAGGAATCAGACAAAAAAAATGTAGTAACCCAACCGAAGCACGTTTCCAGCATACACAAGATGTAGCCAGCGCACAATAGAAACCCTCTGAACCAACCAATAATGAACGTTGGCACAGAGGCGAGGAATCCACCAATAGGGTCAAATGGAAACCAAGGCACTGCATGAATCCTAATGTGTGATAATTAAATCTGATGTCGAAGACAAGGGAAACCACTCAGTCAACGAGCCATGATACTGATTGATGCTGAGCACAAGGTGACCTATCAATAATGAAAATAGGGCCAGGGTGTGGCTCTAAGCCTACTCTCAGAGCAATATGTCGTCGTCGATAAGGACAAGACCCACCTGCAAGAAGTCAATGGAGACCTTCTCAAACCGGCATGAGAAAAGGACCAATATAACTAATGTGATGACAAACATGACATTGACAACCAGGGATGGCCGACTGAAAAATAGGTCAAGAGACACCGCAGAGAGGCCGACTCAGGTTTAATTCCCTTGAACAAAAGCATGACTCAATGATGACTATGTGGTAGCATATGATAACTCTGTATAAGTTCGTCATACAGAAGGCAAGAGTGAACTCTCCATATGATTAGAAGAGATAACCAATCAGAGGAGAACTGACTTAATAACAAGGTTAAGGTGTACCTAGGTCAAACTAAATCCTGCCCAGAAAGGAGGAGAGGTTTTCTTTTGAGTGCTTTGTTCAAGGGCGACACAACTGACTCTAGCTACCAAAAATATATGGAAATGTTGTCTCGTTCCCACTCTTTTTTGGAATATATAATTTTTTTGTGTTTTTCTTTAAGCGAGAAAAAGAATAAAATAATGCTACATTGCAATGGAAAGAACGAGTGTCAGTGAAATAAATGATCTAGTTCCTGGGATGGGAACAATCTTATGCTCAATGCAGGGAGGCGAAATTGGTCAAGGACACTCAAAGGGTTGTTCCTTCCATGGATCAAAGGGTGTGTCAAGTTGTAGAAGCTAAGTAATTGCAGGTTTGAATTTGTAGAAGACATGGTCAAATAAGTGGCTTAAACACGAGTCCAAGTGAAGTTGAATCAAGGCCAAAAGGTGCAAATAGTCAAAATTCAATGCAGCAGTACAACTCTACACAAAGGAGCCTCTAGGGTATAAGGCCAAAACAGAGCGAAGAAGCAAAGAGAAATGAGTCTTCAATGCACAAGTCATGGCAGGACTAAAGAGGACTCCCGAGCCTAAGAACAAGGTACAACAAGGGCACCTAGGGCACCCAAGTGACAACAAGGTACTATCTAGGGCACCCATGATAAGGTAGGCTCTACCGCACAAGTCATGATACTTCTAAGCAATGAGAAGGTTCTACACCATAACTTGGTGGGGTCGATCCTAAGGCCAAAATGGGAAAGGAAACTTATAAGTGCACGATGCAGGTGAAAAACCTAACCTATATACGAGTTTTGAGAACCAATACTTGTCATAATGGATCAACCATAAAAATTTCCAAAGGAGAAATATTCCAAGATCTATAAACATCAATAGGAACACTAGACAAGAAGTTAATACATCCCACATATAAACTTCAGATAAAATGTTGTGTTATAGAATATAAAAACTTGAAAATGCATACCTTATATATGCAATATGGTACAGGGAACTACGCAACCTTGCGGTTTACGCATAATAGTTCTTCTGGACAAACCCGTTGCAGGGCTCAGGCCAAGGACTCCTTTGGTAGTCAAAAATCATGGCTTCAAAGAGTTTCTCCTGTGAAGGAAAATCAAATTCTGAGAAATCATGAGAACTACAAGGATAAAAAGAGGGAATTAAGGGGTCCCATGTCCCTATAGGGAGAATCTCTCAGTCAACTGCAGGGATCAAGTCCCAAGAAGGAGAATAATAAGTCAAAAGATCCTTCTCAAAAACGATTGAACATTGAGGATTCAATGCCACATAATTCGCCCGTGGCGGGGTAGAGTCTACATGAATACTTGGAACAAACCAAGGGGTATTCTACAATAAATTGGAATTAGGGTGGTGATTATCAGATGCAAGCTGATCATTAGTGACAATATTCCCTTTATGAGGGAAACGCATCAATCGAAAGAGTGAAGACACCACAACATTCATAGCATAGACATAATCATGTCCAAGTAGCATATTAAAGTCTAAAGGGTGATCAACCACCATCATATCGATTAAGACAGTATTTCCACCTAAAGTAATAGGAAATTGAGGTAGAACACCCATAGGTTCACCAGGTCTTCTACCATAGGCTAACAACTGACTCTGAGATGTCAACAACTTTGGGGAACCCAAAGCCTTCCAAGTTAAAGAGGATATAATACTTGCAGAGGATCCTTCATCCACCATACATCGATAGAATTTTGTGGAATTAACTCTGACCTTTATTTGGAAAGGTGCAGTAGAAGGAATAAGAGGCTTGAAAAGACTATCCCAGTCAAAGGAGATAAGTCTCCTAGAACTTGGAGGGGGAACATTCAAAGAAACCGGAATGCCCCCTATACCAGAAGACTCTGTACTAGAAATCAAACAGACTCTTTTGTTAGGCACTTCACCCCTGTTGGTCGGATAAATCGTTCTTACGGACAAGACCGATCTCCCTAGTATCGAATGATATCTAGCAACAAAGAGCACAAGAAAATATTTTCTCTAAACATGTTTCAATTCATTAATGAATACTAAGAGGTGTAACAGACCCTACCTTGGTCCAACGCTTGTTTGGGGCAGTTTTACTCCAACAGCTTCAAGCAGCTCCCTTTTAATAACCTGCATACATAAACAAGCACACATCAAAGCATACCTGCGTATAACAAAACATGTTCATTATGAAGATCAAGCAGCTCATAAAATAAACCATTAGAGATAGTTCATTGAGAAAAACAAACTTGATTGTATTAACTTTATGAATAAAAGAACCTTACAACCTTTGCCTTGATGTTGCACAAGTTCTTTCCAGGGTCCAGCAGGAGTCTCCTCTACTTTGACAAGCCTCACTCACTTCCCAAATGACATGAAAGGTATGCGATCTCTCCTCTCACAAGCTCAAAAAGGAACCCTAGTTTTCAGCAGCATTTACGCTTGAGAATCTTCAGCTTTCAACCTCCCCTACAACTAGCCCAATGCATGAATTTATAGTGCAAATGGAGGAAGTTGCAGGTCCACCATTGAAGGGATAAGTCCCTCCTTCAATGGGATAAGCACCTCATATCATGGAGTTAGCTCCCTTAGTTATGGAATGGATGAACCAAGATGGAGCGGAGAAGTGACCCAAGATGAGTTTTTAAGAATGAACTTACACCTTTTTAACTTTTATAGGGGTTCACACCCATTACTCAATAGACAGAGCGGTCAGATTCGCAGGAAACATGACCATTGGGTGCGGCACTGCAGACAATGCTAGGAGAAAGTGCGAAACCAGGATTTGAGATATTTTTAAGGTCTTTCTCCCATTTTCAAGGCTTGACATGAAGAACTGAGGCTTAAGACTTGCAAAGGAGGTATGTATGAGTGTTGATGGACTCACACAAACTGTAGAAAGTCATGGTGACAATTTTTGTGTAACAGATTGCCCCCTAAAGTGTGAAGTCTGTAGTAGATGAGGATGGTTTTTTGATCATCTAAGAAGAGTGAAGGAATTTATCATTTCAAGGATCTTCCTGTGGATACCCCGGTCGGAACCTGTAAAAACATTCAACAAAAAATATATATGTGAAAATATCATCGCTGAGGTAGGCATTCCCATGCTCAGATCAAGACTGATTAAGAACTATCTAAAACTGCTCTGATACAGGAATGATTTTGTATTACACCACAAGTAGGAACATATGGACACAGTATGGGCATAGCCATCTGTTTATGAATAGTCCACTATATAATGATAACTCGCAGCCTGGATGGTGGAAACTAGATCCTAGTCTTATTTCAACTACCAATAATATGACACCCCTAAATGTTCTTGATTCTAAAGTGGTATCTACCCTACCACGAGTTAATTATGTGGCAACTGATTCCATGTTTTCAATTACCGATGTAAGTGAGCCTATCACTATTTGCTCATCTTCCTTTGATTTAGATCCGGTAATTGACATGGAAAACTCTATGGGATTTATTGAACGCGATGCTCTTATCCCTCTTGAGTCCCTTGACATGTGTTCCTTCTAGAGAACTATTCTTCCTTCTGATGAATACCTCTTGGAAGCCATGATCAAGTTGTGTCCATTGACATGTCTTTCTTCCAGTTGGAAACCATAATCAATGAGACGCGAGGATAGTTTGTTCCCGTCTCAACCTCGTTAAAAAATGAAATTGGATGTTATGAGCATAGTTCCTTGTCTTGTGTCAAGCTCGTTAAAAAATGAAACAAGGAGTGTCGAGGAAAGTTCCTATTACTGAGTCAATCTCGTTAAAAAATGAATCAGGTATGAGGATAGTTCCTTGTCTTGTGTCAACCTTGTTAAAAAATGAGACAAGGATAGTTTATATAGGTAGATTGTAGAGAGTAGTCATGAGCATAGTTCCTTGTCTTGTCTCAAGCTTGTTAAAAAATGAAACAAGGATTCATGAGCATAGTTCCTTGTCTTGTGTCAAGCTTGTTAAAAAATGAAACAAGGAGTCTCGAGGAAAGTTCCTGTTACTGATTCAATCTCGTTAAAAAATGAATAAGGTATGAGCATAATTCCTTGTCTTGTGTCAAGCTCGTTAAAAAATGAAACAAGGAGTCATAGGTTATATAGGTATATTGTAGAGAGTAGACACGAGGATAGTTTGTTCCTGTCTCAACCTCGTTTAAAAAAATGAAACTAGGAATCATGAGCATAGTTCCTTGTCTTGTGTCAAGCTCGTTAAAAAATGAATCAAGGATTTTAGAGCATAGTTCCTTGATAGGTAGATTGTAGAGAATAGACGCGAGGATAGTTTTGTTCTTGTATCAACCTTGTTAAAAAATGAAACCGGATGTTTGGAGCATAGTTCCTTGTCTTGTGTCAAGCTCATTAAAAAATGAAACAAGGAGTTAAGAGCATAGTTCCTTATCTTGTGTCACTCTCGTTAAAAAATGAAACAAGGGTTTTTGAGGATAGTTCTTTTCTTGTGTCAACCTCATTAAAAATGAAACAACTCCCTTTTCGAGTCGAGTCTTTTCCAGATCTCGAAAGTAAACCTTCATTCCATCCACCTAATTGAATGCAATGAAGCTTGGGGGGCATGTACCTTGATTTGCGGTGTTATGCTGGGGGCATGCGAACTTATAGAGCATAGTTCCTTGTCGTGTGTCAAGCTCGTTTAAAAAAAAAAAATGAAACAAGGGTTTTGAAGATAGTTCTTTTCTTGTGTCAAACTCATTAAAAAATGAAACAAATCCATTTTCGGGTCGAGTCTTTTGAGGATCTTGAAAGTAAACCTTCATTTCATCCACCTGGTTGAATGCAATGAAGCTTGGGGGGCATGTACCTCATTTTGCATCATTACGCTGGGGGCATGCGAACTTATAACAAGCATAGTTTTTCATTTCAAGCTTGTATAAACATGAAATTGAATCCAAGCAAAGTTCTCTTTGGTTCAAGCTTGTGTAAAAATGAACTAAAACCCATTTTACATCTCGTGATTGCCATCTTTATCTACTATATTTTATTAGATGAGCCTTGGCTGTTTTCATTCCGTCACCACCATCTCTTTGGCTGATCATATGCTTTCACTTGGTTGTTCTACCTTTCTTGAGGGACTGCAGTTATGAGTGGTTTTGTTAGCCAACCTCTTGACCATTACATGTTTTGAGCAGTTCCACCATTGCCGGAACCAGTTGCTACCCTTTATACCACTCGTTCCTCTAGGACGAGTCCTCTTTATGCTCTTTTCTGACTCGTAAAATATGAAAAGATTGCCGAGTTTTTCTTTTTAAACTCGTTAAAAACGGAATTAAAAAGACGGTCCACTTACAACTCTTTTCTGACCATGTAAACATGAAAAGATTGCCGGACTTTTGTCATTTCAAGTTCGATATTGGTAATAAAACGACGTGTCTTGGATCGCTTTTTTACTTTTTCGGATCAAGGCCACTAATTATGAAAAGTACTCCTTGATCGTAATGGTCAAGTGGTTCTCTCAAGTGGAGTTGCCAATTTGTTGGCCAGATAAATCGTTCTTGCGGACAAGACCGATCTCCCTAGTATCGAATGATATCTAGCAACAAAGAGCACAAGCAAATATACTTTTCTCTACACATGCTTCAATTCATTAATGAATACTAAGAGGTGTAACAGACCCTACCTCGGTCCAACGCTTGTTTGGGGCAGTTTTACTCCAACAGCTTCAAGCAGTTCCCTTTTAATAACCTGCATACACAAACAACACACATCAAAGCATACCCGTGTATAACAAAACATGTTCATTATGAAGATCAAGGAGCTCATGAAATAAACCATTAGAGATAGTTCATTGAGAAAAACAAACTTTATTGTATTAAATTTATGAATAAAAGAACCTTACAACCTTTGCCTTGATGTTGCACAAGTTCTTTCCAGGGTCCAAAAAGAGTCTCCACTACTTTGACAAGCCTCACTCACTTCCCAAATGACATGAAAGGTATGTGATCTCTCCTCTCACAAGCTCAAAAAGGAAGCCTAGTTTTCAACAACATTTATCCTCAAGAATCTTCAGCTTTCAACCTCCCGTACAACTAGCCCAATGCATGAATTTATAGTGCAAATGGAGGAAGTTGTAGGTCCACCATTGAAGGGATAAGTTCGTCCTTAAATGGGATAAGCACCTCATATCATGGAGTTAGCTCCCTTAGTTATGGAATGGATGAACCAAGATGGAGCGGACTTGCCAGCACAATATTCCTTCTAGAAGTGTCTAGAAGTGACCCAAGATGAGTTTTTAAGAATGAACTCACACCTTTTTAAGTTTTACAGGGGTTCACACCCATTACTCAATAGACAGAGTGGTCAGATTCGCAGGAAACATGAACATTGGGTGCGGCACCGTAGGCAATGCTAGGAGAAAGTGCGAAACCTCTTTTTAGACTTCTTATTACAAGAAGGAGGAGAAAGAGGAATCCTAGATTTCTCTTTGAAAGAAGATGAACAATTAGCATCCATGTGATGCCCCTGAAATAAAGCATTCATCTGAGAAGCTTCAAGAACATTTGGAATATTCAGAGTGGACCACAGCCAAACTGGTAGTCCAACATTCAATCCGGGAGTATTCAAAGTGGCCATCAAGGCAGTACCAATGTTTCCAAAGGAAGGAAAAGCACAAGGATCCCCTTTTGGGAGGGTACCTCGGTTGTTTTCCACAAGAATATTGGCCATATCTAACTGATTCGCAGATCCTTCCTTTACGAGAATGTACGAATGAATTTTCAAGGAAGATAGACACACAATCAAAACCTTTGCCCTTGAGGAGGCAACTCTACAACTTTCAAAAGAAAGATCAAAAGCATTTCAAGATCGGCAGAGTGGTAGGTCAGTCACTTAGAATCAAAAGTCCAAAAATGACTAGACCAAAATACCTAAAGCTAACTATATACAAGGAGCAAAGAGCACTCAACTATAAAGTCCCTAAAGATACAACCAATCAAGAAACTTCCAATTATTTCCACTCCGGGTGATGATGAATGGACACCAAGATATAAGAAAGTGAAGTAAGGGACCTTCCAAAGATTGTTTGGGATAATGACGGCCCATGCCTACCAACGAAGGTATCAGAGGTAGTTACGATGACCTCCAGACTACAGCCTTTGCCGGTGCAAGCCCCAAGCTTTGCAAGGGTGCCCTCCAAAAGTACTGTTGAATGTGATGTAATGTCAACCTCAGGTGCCACGAGATTCCCCTCTGCAACCACCTGTGTGGATTCCTAGCATATGCAACTATGGACACCAACTTGTATCAGAAGCTAGGTGGAACAGTCGTGAGGTAGGATCCGACAAGTAAGAGAGGGGGTATCTCTCATCCTTATCTTCACTAACCCTCATGCTTTACTCCCAGTCACGGAGCTTCCCCGGTCTCCCTAACACTATTGGATTTTGCTCTTTAATCAAACTTCTATGTTTTACAATTTAGAGCAGCCTTGGAGAGTTAACTCTCCTCTCGCCTAATCCAAGGCCCTAATAAACCTAAACTTGTTGGTGTATTCGGATGACAATACAAAAAAGTTCTAGTTTATTTTAATTAGCGCTTGATTTTAAAGGTTGTTCTTTTAAGTCAAGGGTATGGGATTGAAACTAATGATGTGTGTATGACTCAACCGAAATCAACGAAAAAGTAATGACAAGAATGCAATCATTTTTCCTTTGATGAAAGAGATCTCTACGTGGGTTCTACGAAACTTCTAGAAAGCAGAAAACTTTTTCTTTTCTTTTCTTGTAACACACTTCACACACGCAAAAACTAAAAAGATTACTAATGCTTTAACAATGCAAACTATCCTAATGCAAGGTGTAATGAAGATGTAAGATCCTAAATCACTCTAAAAACAAAAGCAATTGTTTATAACCATTAATAAGCCAACTTATGTATTGAAGATAATATAAATTTTGAACGCAAAAAGTTCTCTCCAAACAAGAAGGAAAGATCGCAAAAGATCACAATTCACTTTCAAAAAATGAAAAAGGAACCAAAAAACTTGGCTAAAGAAAAGAAAAACAATGTTTTTTAAGAACTTTTCCTTTTCAAGAAACAATAAAAACAACTTTTCAAAAGCACTAAAAATGCCACCAAAGACTCAAAGTCCGAAAGAAAAGCACAAGGAAACTTTGTAAGTTACCAATTCAACACAAATGAAAACTTGAACAAAAATAGGTTTCAACTTGCACTAAACGATCCAAAAGCAGCAAAAGAGCTTTGAGAAACTGACCAAGAAGTCAGCAAAGAAACACTTTCATATTCATCAAAAAGAAACTTTCGAAAAGCAAGAAAAGGTGTATGGCCACGAAATGACGGAAAGCAAAGCAAGTAGACCAATAATCAAGCTTGACACAAAGATTCAAAACAATATCTTGTTCCGGAAGAATAGAGCAATCAAGAACCTCTATAAGAAGTCTTGTGTGTTCAAACACAAATCATAAAACTCACTCAAAAGAAAACCTAGGCCAAAACTTTTCAAAGCAGAAGAGAATTCAAAACAGTAAGCTCACTGAATAATTAAATTCTAAAGACAGAAACTGACCACTCAGAAACCAAACAGACCAAGAAACAAACCTTTCTAGGCAGAAATATTTGAAAAAAGCATGCAAAAAATGATATATGAGACCGTGTTCCAGTACAAGTGTGTGTACACGTGCTTTTGACAAAAGAAATTCGCGTATACGCGGTTTCACTTCACAGAAACAAGCGTGTGTACACTTCTGTAAATAGACAAAGATGCGTACACTAAGTTTTGCAAGAAAAATAAAAAGCAAGGCTTGATGAAAAAGATCAGACTTGAGGTCTGAGTTCCTACAGGAGCAGGCAATACTATCACAGCAAGCAAACCAAGAACTGAGCCCTGATTGACACTAAACAACCCAAACTAGGAATAACAAGATTGTTATCTCCAGTGGAGTCGTCAATTTTGTTACGGGAATAAGTATCCTAGGGCTTTCGGTTAGAACCCCAACAGAGCAAGAGTAATCTATAGCAAGAAACACGCATACAACTCAGGCAACATGCTTAAACAAACAAACTATGTAAGGATGAAGATACCCAACATCCTTCATTTGGGTAGTCCTAGCAAGGTTCAAACCCTCTGCAACTCCTGATGATCTTCGAATATGCAAATCAACCAATCTGAACATACATAGCAGCATATAGTTAAAGAATTTTAATGAAATCGACTTTATATCATATAGGAAAATGGTTAGTTATACATCAAAATAATCATTTATTCTTGAATTACAACAACATCTGATGCATAAACAAGGTCAATATCAAGAACAAGACAACGTTTCTTTTTATTGTAGAAAACTATAATAAACATGGAAAGAGTTCACCTGAGTCTTCTTCCGGCTCCAAGCGGAACTGTCCTCCAAGTCCGTCCAGTCCTAGTCTTCAACAGCCTCCTTCCATAAACAATACCATGATATCTCAAGCAAGTGGGAGAGTATCAACACTCAAGGAAACAAGGGTTTCTTGAACTTGGGGAAGTTCTTGAAGCACAGGGATACTTCAGACTTGGTCAGGGGATAATCTCAATATAGTAATTCTATCTCTTCTCTCCTCCTTAAGGCCTTCCCATAGAAGTATATTTATACTTCTCCCAATTAGTTTTTTAGTTGGGAAACAATTGGGCCACGGGCACCAGGAGGTAATCAACAGGTAAAACCCATGAACTCCACCCATAGTTAAGGAATTTTTTTTTTTTTTAAGTGTTTTAACACATATACGTGGGTTGGGTATAGACTAACCCGCGTGTACACACTT
Organism: Pinus taeda; assembly: GCA_000404065.3. Lineage (NCBI taxonomy): Eukaryota > Viridiplantae > Streptophyta > Pinopsida > Pinales > Pinaceae > Pinus > Pinus taeda. Next base: position 44,139 of record APFE031589055.1, on the reverse strand, counting down.
TTATCACAGGGAAATGTAGTGTACAAGGAGTAAAACATTGTTTTTAAAATATTTGGACCAAGTCTGGAAGGAGGGGTTTCCCTAGGCCATAAACCAAGCATCACAAATACCAAGGGTGATATTTGGAGCTATAATAGGGAGTGAAGCTTCAAGGCTTCATAGATGCAGATTGGGTAGGGAGTCCATTAGACCGGAAGAGCACTTCTAGAGGAATATTCAACCTTTGTTCAACTACAATTTCCTGGTACAGTAGGAAACAGAGATCAGTGGCACTTAGCTCAGCAGAGGCTAAATACATGGTTGCTAGTCAGGCTACATGTGAGGCCATTTGGATGCGGAAGATTCTAGTGGGATTATTTGGTCAGAGGATGGATCCAACTGTGATCTACTGCGATAATCAGAGTTGTATCAAACTCTCTGAGAATCCAGTTTTTCATGATAGGTCCAAGCACATTGATATCCTATATCACCATCTTTGAGACTGTGTTGTCAAGAGGATCATGTTGTTGCTGTATGTTTCGACCGAGGAACAGGATGCAGATATTTTGACTAAGGCATTATCAAAATGCGAGTTCAAATTCCACAGAGACACGATTGGGGTTACAGATAATCCCTTTCTTGTTGAGAAGGAGTGTTGAAAATAACAACAAGAAATGCTAAAAATAGAAGTGATAAAATTAGCACTGCTATAAATAGCATTTCGGGATACCTTCATATTTTAGTTAGTCCCTGAACTAAAACTGAGATGTAAAATTTGAATTTGTTCTTAGCAGCTGTTTGATTAATAATTAATTAATTCATCTTTAGTTAATTAGTTGGAGAAAATCAAACATGAAGTCTATGTGAGGACATGCAAAGGTTATCCCATTGATTGAGGAATTTATCCCTTAGTTAAAGAGATAAGGATGACTTGTAATTTGAGTTGTAATTAGTTAGCTCAGTGAACTGAGTTAAGTCCAGTTAGGTTAGTTCAAATAGTTTGTTGAACTAATTGTGAGTTCAGTTAGTTAATGCATGCATGCATGTAACTGTTGCACTTAAGATAGTTGAATATTCTCTTATAAATAACTCATGCATGTTAGTTCAGACAGAGACCCAGTTGAGATCAGATGATGGGAAAGTGTACTATCAGTTGCAGGAATATTCCATGGAGGATATCTCTTGCATGCAGAAGGAATTCATTTCTTGGAGATTGCGCAGTTACTTTTGGGTTTGGTGAGTGTGTAATGAGGCCAATTCACACAGGTGGCAGCATTGGACCCCGAGGAAACCTGCGCAAGGAAATAGGAGGCTTGAAGGGCTGAGGGAAGGCATATCTTGTGTCTATTCAGTCTGTGAGTTGTATTGTTGGACTGTACTTAGAACATGATAGCTTGTGAGCTGATTCTTTGTGTAATCTGAACATATTTCCACTTGTATGATAATACAAAGATCGGTGCTTTTAGCTGAGGCATTCCCGAGAGTATTCTTCTGTGTTCATGTGTGATTGGTTTCTCATTCTCAGTTATATGTGTTCTATTTGATATTGCTCAAATTCAATTAAGCTTCTGCAAGTTTGTTGTAGAAGTAGATATTGTATTTTTCTTTAGTATATTGCATAATTTGTTGATCTACAGTGGGAATTTCTACATGGTATCAGAGCAAAGGTGATCAAAGTGAAGAACAATATACAAAGAAGGGAGAAGTTCAAAATTTCAAGTTCCTGATTATAGAAATCAAGTTCTTATCACATCCCAATTTCACCAATGGCGTTAAGCGGTTTAAGACTCGAGTATATCCTTGATGGCAGATTGAATTATATAGCTTGGAAGGATCGCATGGAAGCAGTATTAGAGGACAATGTTCTAAAGGAATTCATTGATCAAGAAGTTCCCAAGCTGACAACAACTAATGCTACAGAATTGGCGGAATGGAAGAAATGTGTGGCTAAAGCAAGGAGAATCCTTCTGGAGGGAGTTTGAGACCACATATTCCCGAGTCTCCATGGGAAGGAGACACCATTTTCGATGTGGAAAACATTGGAAGATCTATATCAGAACAACAACGATCAGAGGAAGCTGGCGCTGAAAGACGAGCTTCAGAAAATAAAGTGTGAAAAGGGTGACACGATCTCTACATATCTGAACAAGCTCACCACTTGTAGGGATGAGCTTGGAAGTGTAGGGATCACAACAATCGATGATGACATGGTGAGTCTTGCACTCCTCAGTCTTCCTAAGAGCTGGCATAGCTACTAAGACTCGGTAAATGGAAGAGAAAAACTGCCAGATTGGGAATGACTTTGGTTGGATCTGATGTAGGAGGAGATAAGAAGAAGCACCAAAGATGGATCCTCATCAAAGCAAGATGACGAGGAAAATCTAGCCTTAATGAGTAAGGCAAGGAAGGGGAAAGGGAAGGTGTCCCATTCCAAATCTAGTTCTTCCTATGGTGGGAAGAAGTTTGAAAAATCGAAAGTGCGATGCTTTCATTGTCATGAGGTGGGCCATTATGCTACGAATTTTCCACAAAAGAAATCCAAGAAGGGATCCTTGAAGGGATCTGATGGTGAGGCACTGGGCTCATAGTTTGAGTTGGATTTCTTTGTCATCACATGCATGGTTTCATCCATGGTGGGATGTGTTTGATACATGGACAGTGGAGTTTCATTCCACATGTTAGGTGATAAGAACCTTTTCAGTACCTTGTAGGAGAAGGATCTCCATATGCGAATCGAGATGGGTGATGATGGAAAGTATTGTGTTTCAGGTGAAGGAACGGTTTTGTTTTAGAGGGAGCATGGAACTCCTCTCAACCTAACTAATCTAAAGTATGTACCAATTCTGAAGAAGAATCTTGTGTCCGTTGCTATGCTAGAAGATAAAGGCTATGATGTAGTCTTTAGTAAAGGAAAGGTATTCCTGAGCAATATCGGCATTGGACAGGCCATGCGAATTAGGATTCGAGTAAAGAATCTCCACAAGTTGGAGGTAGATGACTATGCTGCATTGAGTTCCAAAGCCGAGATGGTGTAGAGCCAAGATGTTGGCGAGCTATGGCATAGAATATTGGGCCACTTGCACCATGGAACCCTGAAGATCATGCAACAGATTTCTACTAGACTTCCCAATGCAAAACTGGAGTAGACGAATACATGCAAAGGTTGTACCTTGGGTAAGTATGTGAAATATTCCTTTCTAGATCGAGATAGTAGAGCTGGAGTAATCCTGGAGCGAGTTCACATAGATTTTTGTGGACCATTCTCTACAGCCTTCACCGCTAAACAAAGGTACTGTGTTATTTTTATTGATGATTTTTCTCGTAGATGTTGGATATACTTTATGAAAAAGAAGGATGGGATCTTCTTGAGGTTTTGTGAGTTTAAAGCCTTGGCAGAGAAAGAATCTGGAAAGAAAATAAAAGCCTTGTGTAGTGACAATGGTGGAGAGTATGTCTCCCAACAGTTTAAGGACTTCTGCTTTAGAGAAGGAATTAAATGGGGGTTGACGGTACCCCATAACCCACAACAGAATGGGGTGGCTGAAAGGAAGAATAGATCTATTGTGGGAGTAGCTTGAGCGATGTTGCATGACCAAAGCCCACCACTGCATTTGTGGGCTGAGGCATGCAATACAACAATATACTTGCATAACAGAAACCTGCACCATATATTGGGAGTGGAGACACATATGGAGGCCTTTTCTGGGAAGTGACCAGATGTGAGTCACTTCCAAATCTTTGGATCATCAGTTTATTGCCATGTGACCAAATATGCTTGGAAGAAGCTAGATCCAACAGCTGAGTTAGGAATCCTTGTGGGGTACACTGATACACCCCACAACTATCGGGTGTACCTGCCTACCAGTCATAGGACAATGGTACGCATAGATCTAAAGTTAGACGAGTAGAAAGACATGTGAGTATCACTTGAGAGGGAGCTCAAGTTGCATGCAGAGGAGGAACTTTCAGTTCCTAAGGAGGAGGAGCCTCAAGTTGATGCGGAGCAGCCACATGCAAAGGATCCGGGAGTGGAGACATTCACTTATGCTGAGTCTTATAGAGATGGGCAGAAATACTCTAGGGAAGCTGACAAGTTGATGCTGAATGTGTGGGAGAATGTGGGACAACCATCTTCTCAGTGAAGATAGAGGAGGTCACCCGAGCAGGACATTGGTTACATGGCCTTGGTTGGGGAGTGTGTAGAGTCTGAGCCTTCTTAATAGAGGAGGCAGTGCACCAACCACTCTAGGTTGATGCAATGGTGGAGGAGTACAACTCCATCATTCGGAAATGTGTTTGGATGTTGTCACAAGACCTCAAGACAAGTTAGTGGTGAGTTCCAGATGGCTTTACAAGGTAAAGCAGGCAATTGATGGCAGTGTTGAGAAACATAAGACAAGGTTTGTTTCCCGTGGTTTCTCCCAGGTCGAGGGGATCGACTATGATGATACCTTTTCTCCTGTAGCAAGGTACTCATTTATCAGATCGATGTTGGCACTATCAACTCAAATGGGTTGAAAGATCCATCAGATGGACATGAAGACAACATTCCTCAATGGGAAGATTGAGGAGGAGGTGTACATTGAGCAGCAAGAAGGTTTCGAGACCTTCGGTTGTGAGTCACATGTGTGCCGACTCAAGAGGGCTTTGTATGGGATGAAGCAAGCACCTTGTGCTTGGTACACCAGGATCGACAACTATTTCACTGGGTTGGGCTTCACCAAGAGTGAAGCAGATGTGAACCTTTACCACATCATGGTATAAGGTAAGCCATTGATCATTGTTCTTTATGTCGATGATCTGATTTTGGCAGGTGATGATCAACTGATCTAGTTTTGCAAGGAGGGCCTTGCAAGGGAGTTTGAAAGACATGGGTCTTATGCACTACTTTCTAGGAATGGAGGTGTGGCAGAAAGATGGGGAAGTTTTTGTGTCTCAAGGCAAGTATGGAAATGAGATACTCAGGCGGTTCCACATGGAGAAGTGCAAGCCCATGCAGACTCCTCTAGCTGTGAATTAGAGGAAGGAGGATACTACTTCAAGTGAGGTAGTAGCTGCCACTATTTATCGGCAACTTGTGGGTTCACTTATGTATCTGGTGAATGCATGACCAGACTTATGCTTTGCGGTGAAGCAACTGAGTCAAGCTATGGTTCAACCTACCAAGCTGTTTTGAAAGGCAGCGAAGCATGTGCTGAGATACCTTAGAGGCACATCTCAGTATGGATTGTGGTATAGATGGATAGCGGGAGTGAAGCTTCAGGGATTCACAGATGCAGATTGGGCAGGGAGTGTTAGGTGTGGAGCATGATTATTTAGTGGTCTTTGTTTTAGCTGGATGTATACCCTAGGAAGTTTGTGCACCCCTCCACGTGGGGGGGGTGTGGGGTGGACTTTTCTCCCCCGTGGGGGTTCGGGGGGGCCAATCCCCCCCCAGCTGGGGGGTTCGGGGGCCAACAATCCCCCGGCAGGGGTTTCTGGGGCAACACCCCCAAAGCTAAAAACAGATGTAAAATTGCCTTGTAAAAGTATAGCAATTTCTAGTCAATATGGGCCATTAATTAGGTGGATGATCTGACGGTAGAACTTATGTTTAGTTTACAGTTTTTTGCCCTAGAAGGCAACCCCTCTCTTTGTATGAGGGGATTGTATTGAGGTTGTGTAATAGATTTGTATTCTTTGAGCAAGAAACAGAGAGGTGAGACTGTGAGAGAAAATAGAGGATATTACAGCGGATCTGCTGTAGGTTGTGACTCTTCATTTTGCTGGATATAGAAAGGAAGGAGTGGCTGTTCGGGGTGGACGTAGCCCAAACTGGGTGAACCACGTATATCTATGTCTCTCTAGTTTTATGTGTTTTCTGTGTTTATATTTTTGTAATATTCTATGTGTTCTATTGCTCTGTAATATATAATTTTCTAACAACTGGTATCAGAGCCAAAGGTCTATTTCGCTGATAAACATGCAGGAAAGAAGGGTTCCTCATTCGAGTGGGAGTAATGGTGGAAGATGGTAAGTTTAGGGTTGAGAAATTTAACGGCCAAAATTTCTCGCTGTGGAAGATGCAGATGGAAGATTATCTGTATCAGAAAGATCTGTACCTACCATTGGACGTAAAAACAAAGATGCTAACAGGTATGACAGATGAAGAATGGAACCCTCTCGATAGAAAGGCACTCGGAACAATACGGTTGTGCCTCGCAGCGTTGGTCGCCTTCAACATTTCGAAAGAAACAACTACAGAGGGTTTGATTAAGGCGTTGGAGAAACTATATGAAAAACCCTCAACCTCAAACAAGGTATTTCTTATGAAACGATTATTTAATATGAAGATGTCGGAAGGTGGATCTGTTGCAGACCATTTAAATAATTTTAATACTGTTACAATTAAGTTATGTTCTGTAGGGGTAAACTTTGATGATGAAGTTAGAGCTCTGTTATTCTTGTGCTCATTGCCAAAAAGTTGGAATGGTTTAGTAATGGCCATTAGTAACTCTATTTCTGGATCTAGTACTTTAAAGTTTGATGATGTTGTCGGTGCTATCCTTAGTGAGGAAATGTGACAAAAAAGCTCCGGTGAGACATCAGGTAATTCTTTGAGTGCAGAGTCTAGGGGAAGAAAAATGGAAAGAGGAAAGAGCTCATGATATCACAGTAAATCAAGGAAAGGTAGATCCAAGTCTAGATCGGGGATAGTGTGCTAGAAATGCAGAAAGAAAGGACACCTAAAGAAAGACTGTGGATCTCGAAAGGGAAAAGAAGGAGATCCACAACAAGAAAACAATCAAGAAGAAAATGTGACAAGTGAGGTGTTACAAGATGCTTTGATTCTTTCTTTCGAAAATATTATTGATTCTTGGGTGGTAGATTTAGGGGCCTCATTCCATGCCACACCTGATAAGAAATATTTCATGACTATGTAAGGAGATTTTGGGACAATCCATTGGGTGATGATAAACCCTGTAAAATTGTTGGGAATGGGTAAGGTTCTTGTAAAACAATAGAATGGAAACCAATGGCTACTAAAGGAGGTAAGGCATGTTCCAGATCTGAAGAAAAAATTGATTTCAACAGGGTAGCTAGGGGGTGAAGGCTATGTGAAAAATTTCACAAATAAAGCTTGGCAGGTCACCAAAGGAGCCATGGTAATAGAAAAAGGTGAAAAGGTTGGTACATTGTATTTATGCAATGGTATTTCTAGCTCTGTTAATGCTTTAACTTCCAAAGGAGCAGATGTAGCATTATGGCATCATAGGCTCAGACACATGAGTGAAAAGGGGATGAAGGTTCTTCACTCAAAGAATTTGTTGCTGGGTTTTAATAATGTTGATTTGGACTTTTGTGAGAATTGCATTTATGGAAAATAGAAGAGAGTCAGATTTCTTAGAGTTGGGAAAGAAAAGAAGAGCGAACAATTAGAGCTTGTGCATACAGATGTAGGGGGACCTGCTCAGGTATCATCTCTCGTTGGCTCTCGTTATTATGTTACTTTTATTGATGATGCAACTAGAAAAACTTGGATTTACTGTATTAAGAATAAATTTGATGTATTTGATACTTTTAAGAAATGGAAAGCTTTGGTTGAGATTGAGACAGGAAAGAAATTGAAGTGTCTCAAATCAGACAATGGAGGTGAATATTGCATCAAAAAGTTTAATGGGTACTGTTCAGAGCATGGAATTCATAGAGAGAAGATAGTTCCAAGAACATCACAAGAAAATGGTGTGTCAGAAAGGATGAACCGAACAATCATGGAGCATGCAAGGTGCATGAGATTGCATGCCAGATTGCCTTTATAGTTTTGGGCAAATGTTGTTGGTATTGTTGTTTATCTAATAAACAGAGGGCCTTCAAGTTCCTTGGATGGTGGTGTTCCAAAGGAAGTATGGATAGGTAAAAAGGTAAACTACTCTTTTTTAAAGCCTTTTGGTTGTGAGGCCTTTGTCAATATTAATAAAGAAAATAGAACAAAGCTTGAGGCAAAGTCAATGAAATGTACCTTTACTGGATATGGTGTTAAAGATTTCGGTTATTGCTTATATGATTACAAAAATCACAAAATCATTAGGAGCAGAGATGTAATATTCAGTGAAAAGGTCTTGTATAAGAATGAGTTGCAGGAAAAGAAAAAGGAAAAAGAAAACAAGGAATACGCAGTTCTTGGTGAAATCACTGAAAAAGTAAAGGTGCTTGAAAATAATAATAATCAACAACCACAGCAACAACAACCACCACAACAACAACAGGCACCCCAAACACCTGAAAGTGGTGTTAGAAGATCTACCAGGATAAGTATACCCCCTGAACGATACTCTCCTTCATTATATTATTTATTGTTCACTGATTCTGGTGAACCTGAATGTTATGAAGAAGCAATGGAGGTTGAAAGCAGGAAGAAGTGGGAGGTAGCCATGGAAGAAGAGATGGACTCCTTAATGCATAACCAGACTTGGGATTTAGTCAGGTTGCCTGCAGGAAAAACTACATTGAAGAATAAATGGGTTTACAGGTTGAAGGAAGAAGATGGAGGAAAACAGAGGTACAAAGCTAGACTTGTGGTGAAGGGGTTTGCACAGAAGAAAGATATTGATTTTGATGAAATATTTTCTCCTGTTGTTAAAATGACTTCAATCAGAACTATTTTGAGTCTTGTAGCAGCTGAAGATTTGCATCTTGAGCAGTTAGATGTAAAGACAACCTTTCTCCATGGGGATTTTGAGGAAGATATATATATGCAGCAGCCACAAGGATATGAAGTGAAAGGGAAGGAGAAACTTGTGTGCAGGTTGAAGAAGAGATTGTATGGCTTAAAACAAGCTCCAAGGCAGTGGTATCTAAAATTTGACAAGTTTATGTCTGAACAAGGTTATACTAGATGTCACTCTAATGATTGTGTTTATCTGAAAAAGCAAAATGATGGCAGCTATATTATATTGTTATTGTATGTAGATGACATGCTTGTTGCAGGGTCTAACATGCAGGAAATAAATGTGCTCAAAAGAAAATTGGCAAGTTCATTTGCAATGAAGGATTTGGGAGCTGCAAATCAAATCCTTGGTATGAGAATAACTAGAGACAGGAAAAATCGGAAATTAACATTGTCTCAGAATGAGTACATACAAAAGTTGTTGAAGAGATTTAATATGCACAATGCAAAACTAGTTAGTACACCTTTTGCTAGCCATCTCAAACTTAGTAAGGAAATGTGCCCAAAGACCCAAGAAGACATGGATTATATGTCTATGTTGGTCACTCGAATTGTTATTGATTAAACAGTCGAGTACCACATTAATTTGTCAACCCGGGAAAGTCCTTTTGTTTCAAAGGTGACCTCGTACTGTATGCACTTTAATTTCAAAAGCATTAAAAGCTATAGTACAACAAATCTAATTCCTATCAAACGCTTACTCTGTGTTACAACAGTTTTAACTATTGCAGAAATGTAATGAAATTGAGTGAAGGTAACAAATCTGCAGAAAAATGATGGCTGTTTGTAACAGAGAACCAGGACCCTGTCCTCAGAATAAGGACGCCTAGCACCTGCCTCTGTGACCAGTCGCCAATACACACCAAAAATCCTATTCACTGGTGACACACTTCTCACAGCGCCAATCGATTAAAGGAACAATGTATCAGCAAAAGGGGAAATATCAGAAGCAAGGCTAAACACATACAGAAATAACACACACTTAAGAGGAAAGGAATGGGTGAATCTTGTGAAGAAGGTGGGCCCTGTCCCTCTCACAAGATTCCCCTACACACAAATACTAAGTTAAAATGCTCAGAACAATGCTTTATTCATCTGCCAGGAGTTCAATTACAACAGAGGTTCCGACCTTCAGCACTGCAATATTCCGGTATCACATGCTAGTCTTTCAACTGTAGATGTCTCCTATTTATAGATGAGACATCTATTACAATAGATTGTCCTATAGTTTAATTCTTCTGTACAAAAATAGGAAATTAATTCCTGTTACAGCATATTGTTACAACAACGTATATCTTTATCATCCTTGGCTAATCGGATCTTTCCGCTGTTGCAAAACGGGTGGTCTTCGTCTATCTCCTCGTGGTCCTCGTGCTATCCTTGGTTATTCTGCTATTGTTGCTGATTCGGTAAATCTTAACCGTCCCTTAAAACACTTCATGCTGTTCCTGGTGTTCCCACGTCTGTGGCTAGATTGCCTGATCATGCTTTATCATCATCGGTCGAGTATAGTCTTGCCAGCTTCAGACAGTTGCTGTTTCGTCTTTTGCAAATTAAGACTTTTCCTGCTTTAGTCAGTCGCTGCTTCTAGTGTTGCAGCAACTGTACAGTTGCTGTTCCTGGTGTTGCAGCAACTGTGAATTATGATTCTGTGGACTTTGAACAATTCCAATCAATTGTCAGCGACTTAGCCAATTTCCAAAGATTAATTGTAAAGATAACATGAATATGTGTTGAATAATTAATCATATAGCAAATGAGGAGAGTTACTTCATACCTTGGGATGATGAGGTCAAAAATGATATCAAGGGTTTCTATTCATAGGCTAAAAAGGGTAATATCATAACAAAATGTAGGGTCAAAAGTAGACAATACAGAGTCCTAACAGTCTAAAGTTCCATGTGCATTAGCAGTTGGAAGCTTAATGTATGCAATGGTTTGCACAAGGCCTGATATTGCACATGCAGTGGGAGTTGTAAGCAGGTACATGAACAATCCAGGAAAGGAACATTGGGTGGTAGTGAAATAGATTCTCAAATATTTGAAAGGTACCACAAATCAAGCATTATGCTTTGGTGGTTCAAGCATTTTTCTATAGGGATATGTTGATGCAGATATGGCAAGTGACAGAGATAGCAGGAGGAGCACTACAGGATATGTATTTATTGTGGGTGGAACAACTGTCAGTTGAGTTCCAAAAATCCAAAGTGTTGTTGCACTTTCAACAACAGAAGTAGAGTATGTTGCTACTACAGAGGCTAGTAAAGAAATGATTTGGTTACAAAAGTTTATGTGTGAATTGGGTAAGGAGCATGATATGGGCATGTTATACAGTGATAGCCAAATTTCCATTCATCTTGCAAAGAACTCAGCATTTCATTTCAGGACTAAACACATACAGTTCAATACCATTTCATACGATCAATGTTGGAAGATGGAGAGTTGAAGCTGGAAAAGATACACACTAGCCAGAATACTGTAGATATGCTAACAAAAATTGTAACAAGGGAGAAATTGAGAATATGCTTAGTTTCAATTGGTCTTCAAGGATGACAATGAGGATGAGAAACAACCACGTCCAAAGAGGAGTCATTGTCTAGCAAATGAAGCAACGGTGGAGTTGCTACAATCATTCTCCAAGTGGGAGATTGTTGGGTGTGGAGCATGATTATTTAGTGGTCTTTGTTTCAGCTGGATGTATACCCTAGGAAGTTTGTACACCCCTCCACGTGGGGGGGTGCGGGGGGGACTTTTCCCCCCTGTGGGGGTTTAGGCGTGGGGGGGGAGGGGGGGGCGATCCACCCCTGCTGGGGGGTCCGGGGGCCAGTTGTCCCCCGGCGAGGGTTTCGCGGGCAGTGCCTTCGAAGCTAAAAACTGATTTAAAATTTCCTTGTAAAAGTATAGTAATTTCTAGTCAATCTGGGTCGTTCATTAGGCGAATGATCTGATGGTAGAACTTATGTTTAGTTTAGGGTTTTTTTCCCTAGAAGTCAACTCGTCTCTTTGTATGAGGGCATTGTATTGAGGCTATGTAATAGATGTGTATTCTTCGAGCGAGAAATAGAGAGGTGAAACTATGAGAGAAAACAGAGGATATTATAGCAGATCTACTATAGGTTGTGACTCTTCATTTTGTTGGATAATAGAAAGGAAGGACTAGCTGTTCAGGGTGGCCGTAGCCCAAACTGGGTGAACCACGTATATCTGTGTCTCTCTGGTTTTATGCGTTTTCTGTGTTTATATTTATGCAATATTCTATGTGTTCCATTGCTCTGTAATATATAATTTTCTAACAGGGAGACCATCAAACCGGAAGAGCACTTCTGGAGGATTATTCAACCTTGGTTCAGCTACAGTTTCCCGGTATAGCAGGAAACATAGATCAGTTGCACTTAGCTCAATAAAGGCTGAATACATGGCTGCTAGTCAGGCTACATGTGAGGCCATTTGGATGCGGAACATTCTAGTGGGATTTTTTGGTCAGAGGATGGATCCAGCTATGATCTACTGTGATAATCAGAGTTGTATCAAACTCTCTGAGAATCTAGTTTTTCATGAAAGGTCCAAGCACATTGATATCAGTATCACCATATTTGAGACTGTGTGGTCAAGAGGATCATGTTGTTGCTGTATGTTTTGACCGAGGAACAAGATGCAGATATTTTGACTAAGGCATTGTCAAAATGCAAGTTCGAGTTAAACAGAGACAGGACTGGGGTTACTAATAATCCCTTTCTTATTGACAGGGAGTGTTGAAAATAATAACAAGAAATGCTAAAAATAGAAGTGCTAAAATTAGCACTGTTATAAATCGCATTTCCATATACCTTCCTATTTTAGTTAGTACCTGAACTAAAATTGAGATGTAAAATTCAAATTTTTTCTTAGCTGCTATTTGATTAATAATTAATTAATTCATCTTGAGATAATTAGTTGGAGAAAATCAAACATGAAGTCTATGTGAGGACATGCAACAATTATCCCATTGATTGAGGAATTTATCCCTTAGTGAAAGAGATAAGGATGAGTTGTAATTTGAGTTGTAATTAGTTAGCTTAGTTAACTGAGTTAAGTCCAGTTAGATTAGTTCAAATAGTTTGTTGAACTAACTGTGAGTTCATTTAGTTAATGCATGCATGCATGTAACTGTTGCACTTCAGATAACTGAATCTTCTCTCATAAATAACTCATGCATGTCAGTTTAGACAGAGACCCAGTTGAGATCAGATGATGGGACAATGTATTATCAGTTGTAGGAATATTCCATGAAGGATATCTCTTGCATGCAGAAGTAATTAATTCCTTGGAGATTGCGCAATTACTTTTGGGTTTGGTGAGTGTGTGATGAGGCCAGTTCACATAGGTGGCAACATTGGACGCCAAGGAAAACTGCACAAGGAAATAGGAGGCTTGGAGGGATGAGGGAAGGCATATCTTGTGTCTATTCAGTCTGTGAGTTGTATTGTTGGATTGTACTTAGAATAGGATAGCTTGTGAGCTGATTCTTGTGTAATCTGAACATATTTCCACTTATATGATAATACAGAGATCGGGGTTTTTAGCTGAGGCTTTCCCCAGAGTATTCTTCTATTTTCATGTGCGATTTATTTCTCATTCTCAGTTATATGTGTTGATCTTGCTCAAATTCGATTAAGCTTCCACAAGTTTGTTGTAGAAGTAGATCTTGTATTTTTCTTTAGTATATTGCATAATCTGTTGATCTATAGTGGGAATTTCTACAAAGCATGTTCTAGTACTTCTAATCCTTCAAGTCAAAGAGGCTCAAAGCATTTCTCTAACTTTTGGTGGGATCGGACCCTCAACTGAATGACTTATGGACATCAAGTGTTAGACTCCCCTTCATAAAAGTCATCCCCCTTCATTTCCCTAATAAAACTCTTTTTTCTAAGGTTAAACTCCATCAACCTATAAAAAGTGAGAACCCCCATGTAAATCCCATTTCACTCAAAAAACCCACAAACCTTTTATCCTAAGTATAAAGCGAAGTGTGCAAATGTTACAGTTTACCTTTTTACTTAGGAAAAACACATTCTGTCCATTGCATTTCATATTAATCCCTAACTTTATTATATAATTCCCCCATATCCTTTTTCCCATATATTAACTAAATCCCTATGTAAATACCCCCTACCCTTAGTTTTAATAGAAACCAAATGTTTACCCCTTATCCCGACAAAATGAATCAATCCCCTCATTAACCTTAAATAATCACAAATAACTTGTGATTAAAACCTGGGCCCCTCCTTAAGCCCAAGCTTTTATCTCCTGCTCGCTTCCCTCTTCTGACTACCATTAGATCAACTTCCTGATCATCCAATGACCAAATCCATATCGGCCGCATCCGATGGCCGAACATTACCTACCTGATAAAGTGGTTTTCCTCTTTCCCCCAATGGCTACATGTCAAGCTATGGAGTAGATCGGGTGACCCCCTCTTAATACTACCTTTGCCACAAAAGTAGTGCGATGGCATGGGAAACTACCTCCCCGCTCAAACTGATAAACCATCATTGTTCACTAATCTGAACTTGCACCAAATTTAAAAAGTTGTCCGTTAAAACCCAGAAAACCCTCATTTTCATTCCTTTTTCCCTGTTTCACAGTAAAACCTATCAAACCCTTTCGGCGCCACCCTGAACCTCTACAATACAATTCGACCTTCGATTACTTTCAAAATATTGCCATGACTCCTTCCCCAGACTTCCCTGTGCAATAAAGCCATCAATTTCCTTTCCTGCCACCTACGTTTTCTTAATGATTGCTGTATTTTGTAGGTAATTAGCCGAAGACCAGAGCTTGGATAAACAATTTTGATACTAGTCAAAAAACTTGTTTACTCCAAGACTCGAGAGGAAATCTATTAAAGAACCTTCATTCAGAAGAAGAAAACAATTATACAGAGAACAAAGAAAGTAATCATTCACACAAAGACATTGACTATTAAAACAAAGGAACCATACAAAACATACAGTCAAAAGACAAATAGCTCAAACATACAAAAAGTTGATCAATATCCATTACCATATGTTGATACATATAAAACTAAATAATTTACTATTGAAATACACAGTAAAAATTTGAAATGTACAGTAAAAGTAAAAACACAGTAAAGGATATTGGCAAGTCATCAAAGTAAAAGTGTATCAGATGAAAGAATATCAGTAAAAGTGTATCAGATTGAAAAATCAAAGTGAAGATAGATGAAAAAACAAAGTAATCAAGGTAAAGAATAAAAGTAAACATGGAGGCAGTAAGTGTTAAACAGAGATGACACTTTCACTAGCGACAATGGAGTTTACCCAAAGTAAAGGTAAAAACAATTAAAAGAAAATTAAGTTTAAAAGATGAAACCAGAGCAGGAATGGTGCATTTTCTAGAAATTTCTTGTTTAAGCCATAGTTTTGAAGAAACTATTGTGGTAAATCTAAGATATATTTTGAGAAACTGTAGGAGGTTTGTGTTCCTGAAAGGTTAATATACAAAAACCTATCTCACTTTTTACAAAGGTATTAAAAAAAGGGAGATAAATGCATATAGTTAGAGCATAGTTTTTGGACTATGCAAAGACCTATTTTTGACATCTTTTTTAAGAGAATATTGTGAACAAATGGAGCTGAATTTTTGTAAACTGAAAGAGTTTTATCTCAATAACATATTATCTACACTAACCTCTTTCACGTTTTACATATATATCTTGGATTGAGATATAAAAAGGTATCACTGGACCCTAAGTTTGCAGAATTTCTAGGGCATAATGCACAAAGGAAGGACTTAGTTAGTGACTTGGAAGCCTCATCATCAATTGAGAGTTGCTATCAAATTCAAATTTCGCTTCTTTGTCACCATCAATCCATAAATATAGTTCCAAATAGATTCATTAGTTTTGAGTGACCTTTATTTAAGTTCTATTAATGTAAAACAGTTTGAGATATTTGTAAAACCAATCTTGATATTTTTTCATGATATTTTAGTTTAGAATTTGTATAAATACTTCTTCATTTGAAGTATTCTGGGGTGGATTCTTAGAAATTTCGATATACTTCTTGATCAAAAGACTGTAAAGCCACTGGAGCATTGACTGAGCCAGCAAGTTGGATTGATGAATAAAGACCAAATATTTCAAAGGATTCATGTGTTGAGCGAAGTGCACGCAAGTATTTTCTCACATTGTTGTTATCTTTCTTAAAGTTTTTCCATAATGTATATCTAAATCTAAATGTTGTAACTGGAGTATTATCTCAGAATTTGTTTAATTACACTTTGTTTTAACAGTCATGCAAATACATGTTTTCTACTAATATCTAAGTTAAGGAATTTTTAATTGCTCCTTAGTTTAGGATGTTTCTCTATAATCTATAGCAAAGGATTCTTAATTTCCCTTTATTTCCGATTACTCTTTGTTCCTCGTTTCAATCCCGGTTTGAGAATTCTTAATTGCTCTCTCACCCTAGTTAAAACCTTTTCACCCCTCTAGCCTAAAGACTTGCACTCTACTCTGCTTTCTTTCCCTTTGAACATTCCCTTTAGTGAGTTGATCTAGTTCTACTTCCCTTCTGTTGACTCCAAAGCCCAATGGTCTAGAGACATCATTCTATCCATTTGTTTAAAGAACCCCACCACCTAATCTTCAATACAAATAAAAAACCCCTTGAACATTCATAACTAGCCTAAAATTCAAACAAACAAAGCTAAATCATATAGAGAGAGCCCTCTCTGAGCCTAAGTGGGCTAGAGCCTATACTCCAAAAGTGGTTTGTGGTTACCTCGGTGACTTCTTTCTTTAACCTTGAGAAAATACTGAGGGATAATGGAGCCTACATCCTGTGTACTTGTATCTTGTTGATCTTCTTGTTTTGGTATCTATTTGATGATTTCAGAACACACGATAATAACAATAATAAGAATTTGATCCTAATAAGTAAAAATACATCACGAGAAGTTATCATTGTTATAAGAATCATTAATGCTATCTTTCTCTAGATTCTTCAACATGGTATTAGAGTTCTGGTTTGTAGGCATGAAGAAGGTCAAATCTATTATGACAATGACTGAAAATAAATGTTCATCGTTAGCAAGTCTCATCAAACAAAGTTTCAAGGCAATATGGAATAGTCTCCTCTCTTCCAAAGATCTCAAATCGTTAAAGAATGAAGGATTGTTCTCGGCCCTCACCGGAACATTTCAAGATGAAAGTATATGGGTGATAGATAATGGAGCTTCAAGACACATGAATGGATATCACAAGCAACTAAAAACCCTATCCAAAGGGAAGTCTTCATATGCCGTGTAATTTGGTGACAACAAGAGCTATCTAGTAAAAGACATTGGATCTACATCAATTGGGATGGAAGGAGAAGGTAACATTCATCTCAACAACATTCTATATGTTCCAAGTTTGTGAAAAAATCTTATTTCTATTTCATCATTAGAAGAAAAAGGAGATAAAGTTGCTTTTATAGATGGTAAGTAGGGGTTTGGGCTAAATATTCAAGCATTGAAAAAAAAAGAACCATTTGAGTTCGAGAAGGAAGAATCTATTGACTCTCATCTCCTCTAAGTCAAGAACTTGTCCATATTGAGATAATTTCATGTGAAATTTGGCATAGAAAGAGACCTAACTGGTTAACTTCTACACTTCAAGAAGTAGAAGGTCACACGCAAGAGGAATATTCTGGGAGAACAAGAAATTGAAAAGATACTTAGGATATGCAACATACATGTTGAAGCTCATTGAAGATGAACCTTCCACTTTCGAAGAAGCAACCAAAAACCAAGAATGGAAGAATGAAATGAATGATGAACCCGAATATATTATGAAGAATGGATTATGGGAAATTATCTCAAGGCCAAAAAACAAATCAGCGGTAACCTTTAAGTGGTTGTATAAGTTCAAGCATGCTGTAGATGGAATCATAGATAAATTCAACGCTAGATTCATGGTTCGAGGCTTCTCTTAGGAATAAGGAATTGACTATGAAGAGACCTTTGTTCCCACAACAAGGTATACCACTATCCGATCTCAGATATCTCTAGTAGCATCAATGGGATGGAAGGTACATCAAATGGATGTCAAAACACCATTCTTGAATGGCACCATAGATGAAGTCTAGATAGAACAACCATTGGGATTTGAAGTAAAGAAAAGAGGAACTCATGTTTGTAGATTGAAGAATGCACTTGATGGACTCAAGCAAGCTCCTAGGGCATGGTATGCTAGAATGGATGCATACTTGCAAAGGTTGGGTTTAAGGAAAAGCACAACACATCTTAATCTTTACATCAAAGTGGAGAATGATGAACCTGTCATCATTATTCTATATTTAGATGATCTTCTAATAACTAGCGTTGAAGAAAGAATTCAAGAATGTAAGAAGTTACTGGAAACTAAATTCAATATGAACGATCTACGACTTATGCATTATTATCTAGGACTGGAAGTCTGGCTGGAACCAAGTGAAATCTACCTATGGCAAGGAAAATATGTGATCGAGCTATTGAAAATGTTTGCTATGATGGAATGAAAATCCATGACAACTATGATGATCACAAACTTGAAAATGTTAAGGAATTTTAAATCCAGTCTAGGATCCTACTAAGTGCAGACAACTGATTGGCTCCCTGATGTATCTGGTGAATACTCAACTAGACATATGTTTTGTAGTGAATGTTCTTAATCAATTTGAAATAGAGCCTAGGCATGATCATTGGATAACTTCCAAGCATATACTGAGATATCTGCAGGGAACCATCCACTACTGCCTGAAGTACAAAAAAGGAAAAGATGTTCATATAGAAGGATTTAATGACTTCGATTGGGGAGGCAGTGGAGAAAGATGGAAGAAGAACTACAGGAGGATGTTTTAGCCTAGGATCCTCCATGGTCTCTTGGATGAGTAGAAAGAAAGAGAAAGTGGCTTTGAATAGTTCTAAGGCCAAGTACATTGCAGACCATGAAGTAAGTAGGGAAGCAGTTTATTTTAGAAACATGTTATCTGATCTGTTTGCAGGACTGTTGGACCCTACCTTAATACATTGTGATAATACTAGTTGTATAAGACTATTTAAGGACCCAAAATTTCATGGAAAAATGAAGCACATAAACAACAAGTACAACTACATTCAAAAGATGGTACAATATGGTGTGATGAGGCTGGAGTATATCCCCAATGATGATCAAACTGTTGATATTTTGACAAAATCTCTTCCCAATAAGAAGTTTGTGAATTTTAAACAAGCTTGGATTGGTTGACATATCTTCGCTAGTTGAGAGGGAGAGATAAACACATAATTATTGTCTTCATTTTGGAAGAAAGAATGGAGGATTGAGTAATCATCTGACATCTGATACTCTTTGAGGATGTGGCAGGTAATCCAAGATAAGAGTAGGCAAGAGGAGCAATATTCTTTGAGGGATGGGGAACGAAGATAAGAATAGTCCTAGAAGGTCATACTCAGTGAACACTCGGGTGGGTATGTACCTTGAGAGAAAATGATGAAGGTGTCTATAATAATTGGTCTTGCCAACATTGTGCTCTAATCTATCAAGAGATAGAGATGTTAGTCAAGGCCTTGCTATGTGACAATGTTGAGAGATAGAGATCTCTTTAGTATTGAGAATAGCCATGTACCATTTATGAATACCTCCCTAGTTAAGAGGGAGTGTTGAACGAAGTATAACTAGGTTTGGTCTTCATAAATATGAAATGTACTTTTGATTCTTGTATTTTGTAAAAGAAAGGAAAATGATTATTATTATTATTGAGCTTGGGTTTCTTGCCCATTTTTTTTTTTTTTTTTATAGGTCAAGCACTAATTGAACATGCTTCTATGATTGTCCTAAGTCAAGAAGTAAAATAGGGACATTGCCATAATATGAAGACCCCATCAGACATCTCGTAAATTGTAAAAATAATTATTTTTGTATTTTACTGAGCCATCCAAGACCAAGTCGGCTTGCCAGCCCATCAAGTCGGCCTAGAAGTTGGAACTTGTACCCTGGGAAGCCTATATATAGGAGGCAATTCGACCTCATTTGGTGATCTGAATGGGAAAGTTAGTGTTTCTATGCTAAATTCCTCTTCAGGATATGTTAAAGTGCTTGAAGGTTTATGGAGTAAATTGCAAGCTTAACCATGATTTTTTGATGTGCTTTTATGTAAATTTTATGAACAAATTAATGTAAACAAAACACTAAACAACAACATATAACAGACATGAAAATCACCAAAACAGTATCACAACAACACTTGATGAAGTAGTTCACCCTGCCTGGGCTACGTCTCCTTAGTCCATCTTCCAATGGCTTGGCCCTCTTCAATTACGCTCAAAATTGTGATTACATACATTTACAATGCTCAAACAACTCTAAAACCTGCTCTAATAGCTCCAGAATGCCCAAAAATGCATGTCTAGCCTCTTCTTGCTCCCAAATTGGTCAAAAAATGAAGAAGTTATGTTTTCCCCAAGTCTTCCTGCTAATCTCGCCTCAATTTCCCCAAAATCTGGCACTGGTCCTACAATTTCTCCCCAAAATCTGCTAACGGAGTGTCGATTCTGCCAAACTCCAGGTGAAATTATCAGAGCAATTAAATGCCTAATGAGGCCTTATTTTTGAAAATCTAGGCCACATGGGGGGCCACATGCCTGGGGCTAAGGCCAACGTCCCACCCCAGCCATCCCAGTCTCCACTCTGCTCGGCCCACGGTTCTATTGGGTTGCACACACCTAGGGGTTGGCCCCTTTTCCGAATGACACAATGTTGAATTTTAAATACAATTTGCATGATATAATATAGAAAGTAACATAGTGGCACAATGATATATGGAAATTTTTGTTGGTTGGAGGTCTAGTGTTTTACCCCCCCGAGGTCCACTTAGCCCTTAGGAAATTTTGGTGGCCTTTGGGTTGCCACGTGGTGTCCCCTAGCTGTGCCACATGATAGCCAATGAATGGCCACCCAAAACTAATGAAATTTGCCCATATCAGCTGCCACTTATGACCACATGATTTGAAGAGGAGCCTAGTCAACTGCACAGTCAATCTTCCACGTAGGCATCCCAATCAACCTGCCATGTTAGTAGTACGGACCCCTGACTGTGCAGTGTTGCATTTTTTTGCCAAATTCGCCTATTTATGAAAATGAACAAAACATGTTTTTGGGAGCATACGAAGTGCGTTTTGTGTGAAACGCATTGCACTAGATTCAAGACAATGAGAACTACGTGGTTGTTCAGGTTCCAAACTGATCCGACAACATTGAATTTTTAGCACCTGATCACTCCTCCCCACTGGAAGCTTTTGGACACCAAAAGATCACTTTTAGTTGTTAAACATGTGAGGTTACAGTTCTCTTACCTTTTTTATGAGCCCCGGAATTGGGTAACTTATTGGGCTCAATTTGCCTAATTGTTCTTGATCAATCCACCATTTTTCATAGTTTATGCATGTTTTTTGAGTATGTTTATGTTAATTGAACGAATGAGGGTGGTCACTTTACCAAGAAGGCTAATACGTGGTTATTTCAGGTTTTTGGACAAATTTTGGAACAAATCCAAGCAATTATGAGCTAGATGACATCCAAGCATGAAGGAACAAGGGTGAGGATTCATAGGGAGGATGTCTCTTGCATTAAATGTCCCTTCCTCGAAATCTCCACCCTCAACTCGGAGCTCAGCAGGCCACCAAAATGAATCCTAAAGGCAGCCGAGCAACTTGGTGAAAAGTGACTGTTTACTGGAAATTGGAGCAGCCGAGCCCCTTGAGTTAAGGAGGGCTGCTGAGGCCTCTCGCAGGCATAAATAAGAAGGCTTTCAACCTTCGTAGTTTACTTTTTGGATTGTTGTTATTTTGCACTAGGGTGCTACTATTTTCTCATCTCATTTTCATAGCTGCTGTTGTATAACTTTCTTATGAACATGGCTATTTTTTAGTAATGGAAAGCAACTTTGTTTGGCACCAGTTCTGAGTTTCTTTAGGAGCCTGTAGGTCTTGGGGTTGGGCCCAACCCAAGTGCCAAGGCTTCCTTCATGTACTGTTATTTGTTTTTATGTCTTTGCAAATTAATTCCTGTTAAGTAGATCAACATCTTGTTGGTTATATAGGTCATGGTTGATGATTAGATAGGCTTTTTATGTTCAGATTTAGTTGATAGATTAGTAATAGGGGAGATATCTAGAAAAAGGCCATCAAGCACCTCTGATGTCACCTCTCCCTCAATGGGATTGTGAGCTGGGACAAAGGTGACATTGCTGCCAACAAAAACACTGTCTTTGCTTCACCATGCTAATAGTAGTGTTGGATTCTTAGTTTCCGAACTTGATATCAGTTTTAATTTCACGCTTAGGGTTATGATTGCTTAGCTGCATATTTATTTCATCTGATTCCATTGCAATTAAACTTTTGTTCCATTTCTCTACTGTTATCTAGGTCAGAATAGACTAACGTAACTAGGTCTTTGATTTTCCAAGTGTTTGGTTGTCTAGTTTGAAAAAAAACTTGCAGAGCACCTGCTATCCATCTTTATCTACCCATACTCCATCAACTCCACCTGCTTCACCCTCTACTTAGAACATTGGCCTCGCATCTGTCACATTAGTTCACTTTGCCTTGACTTTCATCCTTTTTGTGCAACGTCGTTTTACCTCTCCTCGAACAAATCCAACCATCCTCACCACTCCTCAACTCCATCTACCAAGTCCTGAACTTCCCTACACCCCTATCTCACCGCCATGCCCATCCCTTCATCTTTCTTTCTCCATCCATCCTCCAAAATCCCATTTCTGAACATCCTGTAGAAAATTATAGACATCCTATAGAAATTCTAGAACATCCTGTAGAACCCCTGCAGACTTCCTGTAGAAGCTCACAAAAGCGGTTTCTTGATAGCCAAACTCTGTGGAACTCTCTGGAAGGGTGCTAGGGACCCCTTAGGCCCTCTCTGAACCTTCCCAACCTCTTGCAAGCATTTCCTCTCACCGATCCACCTCTGCACAGTAAAAAACAGTGAAAGCACATGCATGATAATTCTGACAACTTATTAAAAAATACAAAAAGAGGTTTTCTTCAGAAATAAGTAGCTTAGACACATGTATTTTACCTTCCTAGAAGTAATGACATCTCTTTCAGTAGCTTGCATCCTCTTTTTTGCATCAGTAGGGCTAGCTGGTAAAATTAGGGTTTGCTAGGGTTTGTGTTTTCTTCTAGCTTTTCAGTTTCTTCCTGCAAGTATATTAGCTTCCTTTGAGTTAGCTTTCATCCATCAGTTAAAAAGCTTCTTCTCAGAGCTCATAGAAGTTGGCTTAAGCCCCTAGCAGACTTGTGCCAGCTGACCAAGTGACAGCTGCGGCAAGAGCTAGTACTTGTGCATACAGCACCATCGCTTCCAAGTTTGTTACGAACTACCGGGTTGATATAAAGTAAAGAAGGGAGTTCCAGGAGTTGCAGCATTATTGCTGCAAAACTGGATCCCACCATTCTTTTTGGCGTCGTTTCCAGGGAAGCGTCAGAGTATTTGTGATTGTTTCTTTTCTTCTATTTTCTACCACAACCTTCTACTCAGTAGTTTATTTCATTTCCATTCTGCAATCTCATTTCCACAAAAATAGACTAGACATTTCCTGCTTTCCTAGACTAGCATTTCAATTCTGCAAGCGTAGAGTAGCATTTTAATTCCGCAATTTCAATTTCGCAAGCGTAGCCTAGCATTTCATTCCTGCAATTTCATTTCAGCAAAATAGATTAGTTCTTTCCTGTTTTCATTTCAATTCTGCATTTTCATTTTAGCAAGATAGATTTTAGATAGTTGCAATTCAATCTATTTTTAGTTTTGTAGGTACAAGCAGAAAAAAACAAAAGCAGCCAAAAATCTTTCATTTCATGCCTCGTAGGAATAGAGAAAATACCAGAAAATTCCTACCCAACACCCCCACCACATCACTGAGTCACCCTTCTCTCTTCTTTGGTGGTCGTGATCCAGACGAACCTATAGGTGAACCCCCTGAGATATACGAAGATCCTATAATAGAAGAAGAGCAAGAGAACATCCCTCTTGAGACCATGGCTGAACACATAAACGGTATAGGAGATAACGAGAGAATAGAAGGTGCCTTTCCCATCTGAGAGACCAATGGGGACATGAAAATGAAGAACATAAGTCCCTTAGCCTTACCTCACTTCCATGGATTGACCACTGAAGACCCTGATACCTCCTTGTTTGAGTTTGCTTTCCTTTGTCGAACTTATGACTATGCCAAAGATGAGAAAAAGTTGAAGCTCTTTCCTTCTACCCTTAAGGATGCAGCACTATGCTGGTTCATGGGGTTACCTGGAAACAGTATCACCACTTGGGCTCAGATGCAGCAAGCCTTTAACAACAAATACCGGGACTACTATAGGTCCAAAGAAACGAAGGGAGAAATCTTTCGGATGACCATGGGAAATGATGAGTCTTTAGAAGACTATGAGGAAAGGTTCCAGGTTAGTTATAAATGGGCCAGGTGCACACTTGACCCTGAATCTCTGAAGCTGGTTCTACTCTAAGGAGTCCCTGAGGACCTTCTAGAAACCCTTCACTTGCTAGCTGGAGGAGAAATCTACCAACTACCCTATGAGGACATAAAGACTGTGTTTAGAAACCATTCTAGGGCAGCCCGGAAAAGAGGTAGGGGGAATCCACTTTCAGCTAGTACCACCTTCTCCAAGCATGAGTTTGCTAATCATATGGAAGACCTCAAAAGTGAGATGAGACAGACTATTGCCATGCAACTTGATACGTTCCAAATCCAACAAAAGAAAGAGGAAGCTGAGAGGGCTTTGGCCATTTTCTGTCCCAAATGTACAAGGAAGCACCCTAAGAACGAGTGTCCATTGCACTCAGTAGAGGTATGCTTCGTTTGTGAGGAAGACCACCCCACAAACCAATGCCCAACCTTACCCGGATTTAAAGCCATGTACCTAGGGACTGAGGCAACTACTGAACCTCTCTACTTCCTCAACCAAAGGAGGCCACATGGACCCAGACCTTACCAGCAGGGGATGCAAGGGACATCCCAAGCTTATTATAGCCCCAATCAATCTTCTCACATAACTTCTTGGGGTCCCCCTGCTCATCCTTCCTAGTCCGCACCTCCTCTGTGGTCTTATCCATCTCAATACCATACTCAACCTACTGCTCATTCGTTTCCCTCACATGTTCAGCCTTAGCCTCAGTGGAATGCACCTCAGCAAGGGTGAAGGCCCCAATACAACTCTCTTCCCGCCATTTTGCCTCCACCACCGACTCAACCACAACCATTACCTCCTCCTCCTCCAAGACAACCCCAGATGCCTGCCCAACCGAACCCGAACCCCAACAACATACAGGTCCAACAGGTATACACTGGGGAGACAACATGTCCTACCTATGTTGTGGAGATCCAGGAGATCAACCTGCGATTTGGGAAGGTCCTTCTGGATCCCCAACTTCCTCCCCCAGAGGATGAGGAAGAAAAATAGAAAAGTGAACCCAAAGCCATTCCACCCTTTCCTGAGCGACTAACAGCAACCACGCAACCAAACCCAGAGGAGACTAAGCTTCTGGGAGAACTTAAGAAGTTGTGTGTGAAAATACCCCTTCTCCAGGCCATAAAATATGTACCGATATACAACAAATTGATCAAGGAGAAGTGTTTCAGGCACCTAGGCAGGCGCAAGAGAGATGCCCAAACTATCAATGTCATAGGAAAACTGTCTGATCTGATGTTGGGGCAAGTAATCTGTCCAAAATATTTGGACTTTGGGAGTCCTGTAGTTGATGTCCACATCAATGGCACCATAATCCCCCATACCTTGATTGATCTAGGGGCTGCCATTAATGTGATGACCAGGGACACTATGCTTAAACTCAACCTTCAGAGTTCCTTGAGGAAGACCTCGACAATGCTCCAGTTAGCAGACCGCTCCACTGTGACTCCCGAAGGGATTGTGGAAGATGTCTTGGTCTCTATTGACTCTTGGGAGTACCCTGCGGACTTCTTGGTCCTTCATCCAAAGGCGAAACTCACTGGATACCCCCTCATTTTGGGTAGGCCTTGGCTAGCTACTGCAGATGCTTACATAAGTTGTCGAGCTAGAAGCATGACCATCAAGAATGGGCCTATGTCTAAGCAGCTAGTCCTCTATCCTCCTGCCCAACCTCTGCTAGAACATGACTTACCACTCTGGTTGGAAGAAGGAGATGAGGATGAGGTCTACTCTGCACCTTTGTGCACAATAGAAACCACCAGGGGAGGCCCTCAAACCGAGGATGACTTGATTGAGAGTTTGATTCAAAATCCACCTCCCAGTGCATTGTCATTAGAAGAGTTGGTGGAAGATAGCCAAGCCAGTGCTTTAGTAGACCTCTGTGTGACTGTTCTGACCTCTCCTAGAGTTAAGAATGTGGAATTTGGACCTGAAAGAACCTTAAAGATCAGCTCCTCCTTATCTCCCTCCTAGGAGGAGCTGTGTAGCTTATTGAATAGCCATTTGGATGCTTTCGCTTGGAGCTACAAGGAGATGAAAGGAGTCCACCCATCGGTTTGTACCCATAACATCTACATTAAAGAGGATTGTAAACCAGTCAGGCAGCCTCAGAGGAGAATGAATCCAGCCCTTAAAGACATCGTCAAGGAAGAATTGCAAAAATTGCTGGATGCAGGATTCATATACCCTATCTCTGACAGTGAGTGGGTCTCACATCTAGTGCTTGTGCCCAAGAAAAACAGGAAGTGGAGAATCTGTGTAGATTATAGAGAACTTAACAAAGCCACCAAGAAGGACCATTTCCCTTTGCCTTTCATAGATCAAGTGTTGGATGGACTAGTAGGGAAGAAGTTCTTTTCTTTCCTAGATGGGTTTAGTGGGTATAACCAGATTCAAATAAGCCCGGAGGACCAAGATAAAACCACCTTCACTTGTCCGTGGGGTACCTTTGCCTACCTTTTGGATGAGCTCCAGAATTGGGTAACTTATTGGGCTCAATTTTCCTAATTGTTCTTGATCAATCCACCATTTTTCATAGTTTATGCATGTTTTTTGAGTATGTTTATGTTAATTGAATGAATGAGGGTGGTCACTTTACCAAGAAGGCTAATACGTGGTTATTTCAGGTTTTTGGACAAATTTTGGAACAAATCCAAGCAATTATGAGCTAGATGACAGCCAAGCATGAAGGAACAAGGGTGAGGATTCATAGGGAGGATGTCTCTTGCATTAAATGTCCCTTCCTCGAAATCTCCACCCTCAATTCGGAGCTCAGCAGGCCACCAAAACGAATCCTAAAGGCAGCTGAGCAACTTGGTGAAAAGTGACTGTTTACTGGCAGTTAGAGGAGATGAGCCCCTTGAGTTAAGGAGGGTTACTGAGGCCCCTCGTAGGCATAAATAGGAAGGCTTTCAGCCTTCGTAGTTTACTTTTTGGATTGTTGTTATTTTGCACTAGGGTGCTGCTACTTTCTCAGCTCATTTTCGTAGTTGCTATTGTATAACTTTCTTATGAACATGACTATTTTTGAGTAATGGAAAGAAACTTTGTTTGGCACCAGTCCTGAGTTTCTTTAGGAGCCTGCAACTCTTGGGGTTGGGCCCAACCCAAGTGCCAAGACTTCCTTCATGTACCGTTATTTGTTTTTATGTCTTTGTAAATTAATTCCTGTTAAGTAGATCAACATCTTGCTGGTTATATAGGTCATGGTTGATGATTAGATAGGATTTTTGTGTTCAGATTTAGTTTATAGATTAGTAATAGGGGAGATCTCCAGAAAAAGGCCATCAAGCACCTCTGATCTCACCTCTCCCTCAGTGGGATCATGAGTTGGGACAAAGGTGACATTGCTGCCAACAAAAACACTGTCCTTGCTTCACCATGCAAATAGTAGTGTTGGATTCTTAGTTGCCAAACTTGATATCAGTTTTGGTTGCATGCTTAGGGTTATGATTTCTTTGTTGCATAGTTATTTCATCTGATTCCATTGCAATTAAACTTCTGTTCCATTTCTCTACTGTTATCTAGGTCAGAATAGACTAATGTAACTAGGTCTTTGATTTTCCAAGTGTTTGGTTGTCCAGTTTGAAAAACAACTTGCAGAGCACCTGTTATCCATCTTTATCTGCCCATACTCCATCAAATCCACTTGCTTCACCCTCTACTTAGAACCTTGGCCTTGCATCAATCACATTTGCTCACTTTGCCCTGATTTTCATCCTTTTTGTGCAACATCGTTCTACCTCTCCTCGAAGAAATCCAATCATCCTCGCCACTCCTCAACTCCATCTACCAAGTCCTGAACTTCCCTACACCCCTATATCACCTCCATACCCATCCCTTCATCTTTATTTCTCCACCCATCCTCCAAAATCCCATTTCTGAACATCGTTTAGAAAATTACAGACATCCTGTAGAAATTCTAGAACCTCCTGTAGAACCCCTGTAGACTTCCTGTAGAAGCTCACGAAAGCGGTTTCTTGATAGCCAAAATCTGTGGAACTCTCTGGAAGGGTGCTAGGGACCCCTTAGGCCCTCTCTAAACCTTCCCAACCTCTTGCAAGCATTTCCTCTTGCCGATCCACCTCTGCACAGTCAAAAACAGTGAAAGCACATGCATGATAATTCTAACAACTTATTCAAAAATACAAAAAGAGGTTTTCTTTAGAAAGAAGTAGCTTAGACACATGTATTTTACCTTCCTATAAGTAATGTCATCTCTTTCAGTAGCTTGCATCCTCTTTTTCGCATCGGTAGGGCTAGCTGGTAAAATTAGGGTTTGCTAGGGTTCATGTTTTCTTACAGCTTTTCAGTTTCTTCCTGCAAGTAGATTAGCTTCCTTTGAGTTAGCTTTCATCAATCAGTTAAAAAGCTTCTTCTCGAAGCTCATAGAATTTGGCTTAAGCCTCTAGCGACTTGTGATAGTTGACCAAGTGACAGCTGCGGCAAGAGTTAGTACTTGTGCATACAACATCATTGCTTCCAAGTTTGTTACGAACTACCGGGTTGATATAAAGTAAAGAAGGGAGTTCCAGGAGTTGCAGCATTATTGCTGCAATACTGGAGCCCACCACTTTCCAATCTCAATCCATTTAGCTTTGTAAGCATTTGTTCCTTTGATCTCCACTTGAAGGTGTTAGGGTCCTATGATTCATAGGATCAAATTATGATTGGATGTTTTCTTTCAATATTTCAAATTGTAAATAATATTGCATATTGCAAATGATTTCCAAAAAAAAGATATATAAATGAAAATAAAAAATGAAAAGAGGGTATATATATATTAAAAAATAGAAAAAGGAAAAGAAAAATAAAAAATGATAAAAGAACCCCACATAAAAGAAAAAATGTGAAAGTGATGCTAGTTAAAGTGCCACTCATAGTACAATAATTTTTTAAGAATAAATTCATGAAATTTGTCCAATATGTCACAATCCTTTTTCCTTTTTCTTGTTTGAAACATATTGTTTAATCATGTTCAAGCAATTTTCAATTTGCATCAATTAGATTATAATGAATAAATTAGCAAAATAGTGTAATCTTGACTAAGATTAGATTAGGTATTCAGGTGAATAAATTAATCCAACTGTGTAATATGGATTAATGTAATGATTAGATTAGTTTTGAATAGATTTTTTTAGTCCTTTAAAAATGGCAAAATAAATGAGGGTTTTCATTGCTAAATGCACCCTAATTGGTTCTAGTTATATTAGCTTAGGGAAAAATGAAAATTATCTTAAGGAAGGCTATATGTAAGAATGTGATTTGTCCAAAGTTTGGACCTTATTGTGTAAAAATATATGCACGACATGACATTTTGTGCCGTTGGCATTAAACCTCATGCTTTTCCCTGCTCCTGATCACAACCACTCTCCATCTGATGGCTTCCAAGCCTTCCCCCCCCAACCATGTTTCCCTTTACCAGCGGGGTGGGGTCCAAAAAGGATTTTAACACAACGGGCCCCACCGCTATGTGTTCTCCCCTCATATTTTTGTACCCCGCCTCACTTACCACAAAACGATCACACCCCCCTCCAAAAATCACTCAACCCTCATTTATTTTTTCCAACGGTTCATGCCTCCATCCACCTATCACTTGTCGCCACGTCAAATGACTCTTACACTTTTCCATTATGGCTTCCTCCTATTGCGATTCATCCCGTTGCTGAGCAAATTCTCCTCCCAAATTAATAGTTTTAGCAAACAATTCTTGCTCCTGTGTGAACTTGTAAATTTTCTCTTTCCCCCTCGCCCATAATCTTTCCTCACTCCATACTCTCACAGTGCAATCAATTGGATCTTTGTTTTCCCATCGATCAAATATAGCTAACAAAGGAATTTCCTCCTAGTTTTCTACCCGCACAATTAACAATCATCCTCAGCAATTTTGCCCTATTTTCATGATGGTCGCCAAAACCAAAACCGATGCCATTGTGATAAACCTGATGATTTATCCCTCTGTAGATTTAGACCACATTCCATTAGACAATAGAGACTATAAAATTGCCGAAACACGATGTGAATTCAACCTCTTTTAATTACACTGCTAGTTTCGTGACACCTATCTTGACCAGTCTGATGAGATGAACCATTGGCAATCTAGACTACCCCTGTTTGTCTTTCCCCAATCCTATTATTTCCCTGAGTTTTTCCTCAAATGTCATGCATCTTATCTTCCAAATAAGAGATATATCATCTTCCCTAATGGTGAAATCCTTTTCACCATTACCCTTGAGAATATAAACCAAATGTTACAGGTCCCACTTAGTGAATCCCTGACTCCATTTTCCGTTGATACTCTTAAACAAATTTACGAAAAGCTCATTTTTCCCAAAAGAGCCAAGCTTTTTAAAGTCTTCCTACAAGAATATTCTCAATTGGCCAAGAAAATCCCCCTTATCCCTCTTGTATTTTCCCCCAAAGAACCAGACAGATCATCTCTATCCTGTCTTTCCTACTTGGGTACTTCTCAGATGAATGGGTAGATGAGCCTACTTTAGGCTTTCTATCCACACTTTCCACAGAAGAAGGAATGCCAGTCATCTTTGACTATGGTCACTTTCTTACAAATGTAACGCATGAACAATTCCTTTAGTTTTTAGCTGAAGGAATGTTTAGATATTCTTCCATTCTTATGCATACATTTATTTTCTTCTAGACAAACATGTTTCCTTTTGTAGTCTAGAAACTCGATCAGAAAGGAGCGCCTCAGTCCATAATCTCTTGGACTTCAATTATCAGAAAACAATCACAGGAGTTTAGGTTTAAAGATTTTATAGATCAGTTTGTATACCCAACAACTTGCTTGTTGAGTGGACAATAGATTCCTAGGATCAGTGAGGACATTCAAAAGTTGTTGCATCTTAGTGAGCAGGTGAAGATAGGAGATTAGTATTTATACCAGTCATTTACAGAAATCAAGGTTTATGGCTCCGAGAAACCACCCTATAAACTACCAAAATACCTTTCTATGAGGATGTTTTCCTTGGAGTACATCAGGAAAATAATCCAATCAGACAACATTCACTTTGTGAAAGGAAAAGCATTTTTAGAAGCATTGGCATATGATTTGGACATCCAATATCAAATCCTACATCTCTCTATTTCCAAACCAACTTTTTACAAATACAATGAAGTGGATGAGGTCTACAGGAAGTTACTCAAGAAATTTATCCCCAGTGAACAACGTTGGGATAAATTATGTGAATTACTGTAGTAAGCAGATGACTTGGTCATATAACTTAGTGTTGGCTTATTGGGGCCTGACCCAGGTTCAGAGGTGATATAGCCAAACAAATCCCAGTACTATTGACCCTTTCGGCAATAGTCCACGGAGCGCAGACTGAGGTCTCACCCGAAGTAGTATGGGAGGGTGCTAGAACCAAGTTTCCACACCTTGGAGATGTTTGATGAGTTCAAGTGTTTCACAGTTCGACCTTGCATGCATGCCGCTATGCGAACTTTCCCGTACTTCGCAGCCTGAGATGTTGCCTTCGTGCAACTCTACTCAAGGGCCAAACGTTGTTATTACTCAAGTCCTTATTACTATTCCACTATTAGTTGATTAACTTAGCATACTTGTATGCATTAAGTTATACTTAGCAATATAAATCATTCATACAAGTGCATGCAGGTGACCCAAGAACAGATACACAAATTGATAACAAAACTTCTCTTTCTTAATTTCTTCCTTGGTTACAGACTCAACACCACCCTATGCACTTAGCTACAGGGGTTTGCACACTCAACTGCAGACTACTAGGCCTCTGCGCACTCAGCTGCAGAGCCTTCTCCTACCCTTCAACCCAAAGACACACTTAGATACTTAGTTCTCTCTACTTCTCTGCTATGCTTAGTTTTCTTTTACACTTAGAGCCTCGCTCTATTTATATAATCCCATGGTTCACAGACCATGGGTAGGCCGACATTACATTACAAAACTAGGGAAAACAAGCCTGTGACTCTATCATACATTTCATGCTCCACGCCCGCAATTTGCGGACTCTTTACGACAATATTGGGTCAAAACTTGGGCTTTGAGCCCCAAAACATGCCTTGGGGGGATTCCATGCCCAACAGGCACCCAACACAAACATCATGACTCTCCCTCAAGTCATTCAGTCAGCACGATGTCCCTCCAACTATTCTCAAACTGTGCTGAGGTCCGCAGTGCACTGAGTTGCTGCTTGCTAGATTTGCTGCATCTGCTGTTCTGAGACCTCTGTGTCTGGGGTGTTTCTCTGCATTAATGAGTGCATCACCTATATGTGTGCGAGCTTTCCTTCAATGTTTGACATGATAGTGAATGCCTCGTCGATCCAAGGCTAAACGCACGCTTTGAGAACTACCTCCTTCTGTCGCTTCGCATCCACCTGCTCCTTCAGTGCTTTGGCTTGCTGCATCCTCACAAGCCTCTAGTTGAGGGCTACTGTTTGTGTAGTTCCTCAGACACTATCGTATTACTGTTGGAGTTCTCGTGCTTCTATCTCCAAGTGCTTGTTCCAACATGGTGATACAATCTCGCATTACACCTCTGATTTCCTCTAGTCCCACTGTGATAGTGCTAGCGCGTTGTTCTCTGACTTCCGGGGGATTGGATGGCTATGCCTTTAACCACAGCTCGACGATCTGAAGATTCAACTCCAGCTGAACCTTTGTTGTTTCTTCCCTGGCCTCACAGAATCTTGCTGCTAGCCTGTGGATCTGCACCTCTGTTGGTAGATCTGCTGGGATGGCCAGCTCCAGGACACTGTGGCAAGCATCACCTACCACTTGCACCAACTGCCAATTTTAAGACACCAATTCATCGTGCTGCATGGTGAGTTGTTCCATGTTTATCTTTTTCTCGCTGATGACTTGGATCGCATAGCTCTCCCTAGCATGGAGCTCTATCGTTATCCCATCCTGTAATAGATATAATGCCTCACGTGAAAGGGCAGCCAGATTAAGGCCAAGGCCTTTCATCATGCTAACCGAAAATCTATAGGCCTCATTCGATGTCACTAGGGCCCCTTCTGGCAACACTATTGTGCTTGCCATCCGTGCGCACAACATCTGCTCTATTGTAGAATTGAGGCTTTTGTGATCCATGTCAAAATTACGAGAGATTCTTCAGCATAAATCACATAAAATTTCATTTGCCGACGCATTTCGAACCAACTAGTGTGGTTCATCGTCAAGACAAGTTGAAGAAACAGATCTAGCTTAGCATGTTAAATAGTCTGAGCAGAGACTCCAACGACTAAAAATTGATTAACGACTAATTTTTGACTTAAAGACCCCAGTCAATTTTTTACTCATAAATCTAATATTATTATTATTTATTACTA
>APFE031589046.1:27598-41424 GCA_000404065.3 Pinus taeda | reverse complement strand
CAGTATTTCCAACACCTACTACTTATGCTCAAGCTAAAGGTAAGCCTCATTGGGAACAAGCTATGTATGTTGAATATGGATCTCTTTTGAGAAACATGACTTGGTCTCTTTTTCCTCTTCCTTTAGGAAAGAATTTAGTTGGCTATAAATGGGTTTATAAAATTAAGTTCTCTACAGAAGGACAAATCGAAAAGCATAAAGCTAGATTAGTTGCAAAATGTTTTAATCAATTTGAAGGTATTGAATATAATGAAACTTTTGTTCATGTTGTTAAAATGAACACAATAAGAACCATTTTATCACTTGTTGCATCTTATAAGTGGGAAATTCATGAAATGGATGTTGAAAGTGCCTTTTTAAATGGTGATCTTATTGAAGAAATTTATATACAACAACCTCCTAGTTTTATTTTTGTTGAATCGTCAAGTTTAGTATGCAAATTACACAAATATTTATATGGTCTCAAACAAGCATCTAGGGCTTGGTATGATAAAATTGATCCATATTTCTTGAATAATGGTTTTAAGCATTGTATATCTTATACAAATCTGTATGTTAAGAACTTTGGTGATAATTTCCTTATTATTGTTTTATATATGGATGATCTAATTATCACTGGAAGCTAGCTTGTATTAATTCAAGTTATGAATATTTCTCTTCAGAAGCAGTTTGAGATGTCAGATCTTGACACATTGCACTATTTCTTAGGTCTTTAGATGTGGAATATGGCCGATTGTATTTTTCTCTCTTGGCCTATGTATGTGACATATTTATTGGCTTGTTTCCATATGAGTGATTGTAAACCTGCTCCTATGCCATTTCAATCTGGTGTAAATTTCATTGTTGAGTATACCACGGCACTGGTTGATGCTACTCTTTATCGTCAGCTCATTGGCAGTTTGATATATTTAACTCACAACAGACCATATCTCTTTTTTGCAGTCAGTATGGTTTCTCGATTCATGCAACAACCTCGTGAAATTCATTGGCATACAGCCATGAGAATTCTACGATATTTACAGGGGACATTGCATTTTGCTGTATTTTATTCAAGTAGTGCTACAATTTTACTCTCTGGTTATACAAATTCTAATTGGGCAGGTGACAGTTCTGATCGACGGTCAACTATTGGTTACATATTTCAACTTGGTTTAGGTCCGATCTCTTGGTCCAGCAAGAAGATAAAGACTCTTTATTTATCTTCATGTGAAGCAGAGTATAGAGCAACCAAAGAAACAACTAAATAAGTCATTTGGTTATGACATGTTCTTATCGAGCTTGGTTTGGTTCTGAAATCATCCACTGTGTTGAAATATGACAATTAGGGCGCAATTCAACTTGCTTATAATTTGGTATATCACTCCACGGCGAAGCATCTCAACCTTGATGCTCATTATATTTGAGGTCTTGTCATCAATCATATTCTTTCTTTGGAGTATTTTCCTACTGAGCAATAGGTAGCTGATATCTTCACCAAATCCTTGACAAAAGTAAAGTATGTGCATCTTCGTTCTTTGCTTGGGATGAGGGAAGTTTCCATGAAGGGGGAGCAATAATGACTCCTTCCTTCCTTAGTGTTAGGATGAGCCTTTTTCCCAGCCATTATAAGGGGAGTGTTGGAATATATTATATTCCTTGGAAGGTAATAATGTCTTTGTATTATGTCGGAAGTTTTCCACTGTAGAATTTTGTAGAATTTTTCTACAAATGAGCTAACTCTGATACCATGTAGAACTTTTTCTAGAAATCAACTAACTCTGATACCATGTAGAAATTTCCCACCTGCAGATCAACCTGGTAATGCAATGTACTAAAGCAAAACACTTGATCTAATTCTATAAACAATTTAGCAGAATCAATCACACATAACAAAGAAGGAATCAATCACACATAACACAAAAGAATTTACCCAGGGAAAGCACCTGCCTAAAACCCCATCTCTGTATTATGATATAAGTGGAAATATAGTCTGGATTACACAAAGCCTTAGCTCGGAAGCTATCCAGCTCTCAGTACAATCCCTCTGCTGCTCATATATAGTCAAAGGCTTCTCACAAACCTTCTCCTCTACCTTCCAAGCCTCCTATTTCCTTGTGTAGTTTCCTTGGGGTCTAGTGCTGCCACCTGTGTGAATTGGCATCTTCACACACTCACTAACGTTTGATATAACTACACAAACTTGAAGGAGATAAATCCTCATCATGGATGAGCTTCCTTTATAGGAAAATATTCATCCAACTGATAGTACACTGTCCCTTCTCTGATCTCAACCGGGTCTCTGTCTGAACTGACATGCATGATTTATTTAAGATATAATATTCAGTTATTTGAAAATACTAGTTGTTACATGCATGCAAGCATTAACAAACTGAATCTCATTAATTTAAAAAATTGTTAAATTAATATAACTGAACTTGACTCAGTTAACTTAAACAACTAATTACAACTTATAATTACAACTCATCTTTATCTCTTTAACTGATGGATAAATTCATCAATTAATAGATAAACTGTTGCATGTCCTCACATAGACTTCAAGTTTGTTTTTCCTTAACTAATTAACTCATGGAGACTAATTAATTAAAATTTTAAACTGCTGGTAAGACCAAATTCGTTTTTACTTCCTATAGTTAGACCACGGACTGCTAAAAATAGGAAGGGACCCAGAAATGCTATTTTTAGAAGATTCAATTTTTAGCAGTTTCAACTCTCACTCAAGGTGGCCAAAATGCTCATTGGCTAAACTGATATTTTTAGAAGTGCTATTTTTAGTAGTTCTATTTTTAGTACTTTCTAAATTTAGCATTTCTTGTTGCACACTTTTCAACATCCACAATCTTATGTAAAAGAGTAGTACATTATATCCGATATTTATTATGGCATAATATACTCTTGTATCCATTTATTATATAAAGAGGTGTTATTTTGGAGAATTACATTATCCCACATTTAATATGTGAGAGTAATTACTCTACATCTCTTGGTATATAATAGGGTGAAGGGAGCCTCTTAAGATATATACAATTTTTTGATACCATCACATCTTATCCTGTACTCACAGCATACTACCATTTGTATTGGGTTATTTGTAGTTGCTCTCTTTATAAGATTGTAGAAGATTTATGGAGATAATAGAAAGACAACCTTCCCATGGACGTATCCCGATTGGGTGAACCACATATATCTATTGTATTCTTTTTCTCTTTTCTCTTTCTGTTCTTATCTATATGTTGATATACTGTTGGTTTCTTAGATAGATAACTAGTTTAGTAGATCTAATATTCTAACAGCTCTAAAATTAACATTTGCAAGAAACTCTTCATCCTCCCCTTCATAACCGGTGCTCTCATAATACTTAGGATTAGGATTAAGTGGAAAATATGACTCTCTTTTCATAGTCAACATCATTTTCAGGAAATTATTCTTCCTCCCCTTCATCGGTGGTGGTCTCATAACCCTTAGGATTAAGACTTAAGTGGAAACTTTGAATTTCTATTTAATGGAACTTCTTCATCCTCCCCTTCATCGATGGTGCTCTCATAATCCTTAGGATTAGGACTAAGTGAAAAATTTGAATCTCTATTTATTGGGAATTCTTCATCCCCCCCTCCCATTCCTTAATGGTGCTCTCATGATCCTTAGGATTAGGATTATGTTGAAAATTTGACTCTGGAAATTCGTCATCCCCCCCTTCATGAGTGGTGCTCTCATAATCCTTAGGATTAGGACTAAGTGGAAAATTGACACTCTATTTACTAGAAATTCTTCATCCTGCCCTTCATCAATGGTGTTCTCATAATCCTTAGGATTAGGATTAAGTGGAAAAATTAACTCTCTATTCACATGAAATTATTTTTGCTACTCTTCATCAATGTTGCTCTCATCATCCTTAGGATTAAAACCAAATGGAAAATTTGTCTCTCTATTCATAGTGAAAGAATTAATGTTATATTCATCAATACGAATGGAGTTGTTGCATGACGAAGATGTCGATGCTACAGAAAGAAAAACTTCACTATCAGAAGAATCCATGACCTTCAACTAGAAGATGTCGAATGATACAAATGCATTCTCTCCCAATGACAATTTATAGCTTAGAGATTGAAAATTTTCCTCTAAATTCCCCTCCTCCCCTTCATAACCGGTGCTCTCATAATACTTAGGATTAGGATTAAGTGGAAAATATGACTCTCTATTCATAGTTAACATCATTTTCAAGAAATTATTCTTCCTCCCCTTCATCGGTGGTGGTCACATAACCCTTAGGATTAAGACTTAAGTGGAAACTTTGAATTTCTATTTAATGGAAATTCTTCATCCTCCCTGTCATCGATGGTGCTCTCATAATCCTTAGGATTAGGACTAAGTGAAAAATTTGAATCTCTATTTATTGGGAATTCTTCATCCCCCCCCCTCCCATTCCTTAGTGGTGCTCTCATGATCCTTAGGATTAGGATTATGTTGAAAATTTGACTTTGAAAATTCGTCATCCCCCCCTTCATGAGTGGTGCTCTCATAATCCTTAGGATTAGGACTAAGTGGAAAATTGACACTCTATTTACTAGAAATTCTTCATCCTACCCTTCATCGATGGTGTTCTCATAATCCTTAGGATTAGGATTAAGTGGAAAAATTAACTCTCTATTCACATGAAATTATTTTTG
The DNA here is from genome assembly GCA_000404065.3 of Pinus taeda. Taxonomy (NCBI): domain Eukaryota; kingdom Viridiplantae; phylum Streptophyta; class Pinopsida; order Pinales; family Pinaceae; genus Pinus; species Pinus taeda. The sequence continues at coordinate 36,760 of APFE031589046.1, read as the reverse complement.
CTACTCTTCATCAATGTTGCTCTCATCATCCTTAGGATTAAAACCAAATGGAAAACGTGTCTCTCTATTCATAGTGAAAGAATTCATGTTATATTCATCAATATGAATGGATTTGTTGCATGACGAAGATGTCGATGCTATAGAAAGAAAAACTTCACTATTAGAAAAATCCATGACCTTCAACTAGAAGATGTCGAATGATACAAATGCATTCTCTCCCAATGACAATTTATAGCTTAGAGATTGAAAATTTTCCTCTAAATTCCCCTCCTCCCCTTCATAACCGGTGCTCTCATAATACTTAGGATTAGGACTAAGTGGAAAATATGACTCTCCATTCATAGTCAACATCATTTTCAGGAAATTATTCTTCCTCCCCTTCATCGGTGGTGGTCTCATAACCCTTAGGATTAAGACTTAAGTGGAAACTTTGAATTTCTATTTAATGGAAATTCTTCATCCTCCCCTTCATCGATGGTGCTCTCATAATCCTTAGGATTAGGACTAAGTGAAAAATTTGAATCTCTATTTATTGGGAATTCTTCATCCCCCCTCCCATTCCTTAGTGGTGCTCTCATGATCCTTAGGATTAGGATTATGTTGAAAATTTGACTCTGGAAATTCGTCATCCCCCCCTTCATGAGTGGTTCTCTCATAATCCTTAGGATTAGGACTAAGTGGAAAATTGACACTCTATTTACTAGAAATTCTTCATCCTGCCCTTCATCAATGGTGTTCTCATAATCCTTAGGATTAGGATTAAGTGGAAAAATTAAATCTCTATTCACATGACATTATTTTTGCTACTCTTCATCAATGTCGCTCTCATCATCCTTAGGATTAAAACCAAATGGAAAATTTGTCTCTCTATTCATAGTGAAAGAATTCATGTTATATTCATCAATATGAATGGAGTTGTTGCATGACGAAGATGTCGATGCTACAGAAAGAAAAACTTCACTATCAGAAGAATCCATGACCTTCAACTAGAAGATGTCGAATGATACAAATGCATTCTCTCCCAATGACAATTTATAGCTTAGAGATTGAAAATTTTCCTCTAAATTCTATTTACTAGAAATCCTTAATCCTGCCCTTCATCAATGGTGTTCTCATAATCCTTAGGATTAGGATTAAGTGGAAAAATTAACTCTCTATTCACATGAAATTATTTTTGCTACTCTTCATCAATGTTGCTCTCATCATCCTTAGGATTAAAACCAAATGGAAAATTTGTCTCTCTATTCATAGTGAAAGAATTCATGTTATATTCATCAATATGAATGGAGTTGTTGCATGACGAAGATGTCGATGCTACAGAAAGAAAAAAATTCACTATCAGAAGAATCCATGACCTTCAACTAGAAGATGTCGAATGATACAAATGCATTCTCTCCCAATGACAATTTATAGCTTAGAGATTGAAAATTTTCCTCTAAATTCCCCTCCCCCCCCATTTTTTTGCCGAAAATTTTCCCTCCAAAGTTCCCCCCCAAAAAATTTTGCCAAAACTTTTCCCTTCAAAAATTTCGTTTGAAATATTTCCCTTCAAAATTTTCTTTAAAATTTACTTGAAAACATATTACTAAACTTTTGGTCTTGAAAAATTTCACCCTACTTTCTATTCAAAATATACACAATTTTTTGTTTAATGCATTCCTTCAAAATTAAAATATTTTTTTATTTAAATTATTTAACATTGGCTACATAACTAAATTAATTTTTATAATTTATATTTTATTTTTTATCCACAATGAATAAAAAGTAATCTAATTTTTTTTTTTAATTTTTTTAATTTTAATTTTAATCCCACATTAGAGAAATGCTAAAGCAATCCTACAATCTTCACTATATAATAACATTCATTGTATCTATTCATCACATCACATCAAATCTTATGGGTTTTGTTAAAAAGTTTGGAGCAATTTTGCGGATGAGCTGCATTGTCATCAATAACAAATTCAACCTTCAAGATGAATTTCGAGAAATTCTGTTGTTTTACGGTCTTTATGCTCAGTAGTTTTCTATTTTTCTTTTTCGAATTTTTTCTTTGCACTATCATATTTTACAGGAAAAACCACATAAAAATATCTATTTTTTATATTTTTATAGCGAAGAAGACAAAAATAGAACTCAAATTTGTAGTATTTCAAGGAGAAAAATTAAGAAAAATGAAGAAAAATTGTATATTTTAGGGATTTGAAATGAAAAAGCTGGTGTTAATTTTTTTTTTTGAATTTGGCTTGGGGGACATTTCAATTCCTACACGCAAATATATATTATATATTCCATTAAAAAATATGTTCCATTTTTTTCTTCAAAAATGCAAAACAAAAAAGCAATTAATTGTTTTGTCCATATATATTGGTTTTTAAAAAACAATGTTTTTTTTAAACAATACAAATATTTTTTTTTTTTTTTTTTTTTTTTTTAAGCTTGGGTAGGACTACATCTTCATCATGTCGAGTATATCATCGCAATTAGGGCAGGGAATTGAACCCGTGACTTCACATCAAGGAGTGCCTTAATAGAGCACTCGGTCACCATCTATCCATAACCCCATGGACAATATAAATATTGTTTTAAAATTATTATTATAGATGTTATTATTATTATTTTTTAAAACATAGTTAATTTTTTTTAAATCATGGCCATCACGGGGGGTTGAAGGCCCATGGGTGGGTCTGCACGAGCTGAGGGAATCGATCCCTTGGCTAGTGGGGGCTGAAGGCCCATGTGCAGGTTCACCCCGGGCTTTCAACCTCCCATTTAAAAAAAATATTTTTACTTTATATATTTAAATTTTTTAGATTTAAAAAAAGTATATATTTGTTTTGTTTTTGTTATCTATATATAATATATTATATATATATTATATATATATATTTTATATATATAATATATAATATATATATATATATGTGATGAAGATGGCATCAAAGAAGGTATTTGTGAATGTTTCTGGAACAAGGACAACAATTTCATCATCTAAAGTTGCATTTGGATGCTATATGAATATTGTTGAATATACCCAAATTGAGAAACATCATAAAATTAAAGCAACTGGTCTATCAAGTACATTCAAGATTATTTCTAAATGGAAGAATTCACGAGAAATAGATAAAACAAATTTTACATGGCATGTTAAAGATATTGAAAGTGATGATAATACAAATATTTATTTATATTGTGGTATGATTAACTTTGGTGAACCATATGAGGTGATGAGTAGAGTACGAGACATATATTTGGTGCCGAATGCAAACATTATTTATGTTCTTGCAAAATTTCCCAAGGCACATGAAAATGTTAGATATCGTCTCTGAAAGGTCAAGTATGACACATGAAAAATCTACACAGTTGTGTGAAGAAAACACAACCAACATTGTAAGTATGCTTATTTATATTTATGTGTTGTGCATGATTGCAAGGATCATTAATTTTTTTTTTATAAATCATTGATCATTGACATATTGTATTTTGTTTGATAGGATTTTGCTGGCAGTATTTCAATCATGTTGGAAGGTATTTATTATCTAAAGCCAAATATTATGAATGTGATCAACAATTTCCATACAGAGACAGAAGAAGAAAGGAGAATGAAGCACAAAACAATAACTCATGACATTGCAATAATACATACAAGGGATCAACAAAGAAACCCTAAGGTGGGACAATATAGTAAAACTAAACATGTTGCTTTTGAAGATGTAGAAACTGAAGCTGATGCTAAAAAATATGTTACCATTAGTGAGGAGGAGATTAGAACTATTGTTCAAAAGGAGAAAAGAAATAAAACACCATAAAGAAAAATGGCCACAAATGTCTCTCTTCTAGTTGATGACGAGGAGATTGTTTATCTAGAACAAGATATGTTAAATGGTAAGAAGAAGAAATCAAAAGTTGGTCAATCTGTAAAATTCATGGGCAACAATGAAGATCAAAGTGAAAAATCTAAAGGAAAAAAAAATATCATAACACCAAATGTTGACTTAAAGAATAACATTATTAAAACAAAACAAAATTCCATTCAATATCACTTGGTGAAGGATAAATTAATTAATGGTGGAAAAATAATTAGTGTAATTTTAGCCAATTCTATAGGCCAAATGAAGGACAATTTCAATATCAAATTAAAAAGGCAGATCACCTACATGTCCATAATTTGAAAACATTGTTCAGGTACAATCCATATGCACATGTGGTGGATTGTGTGGTTCTTGTTGATCCTAATCAAGTTCCCAACAAAGAGGCAGTTGATAGGACATGATCGATGTGTTAGATACAAATATTATGTAATTAGAGTGAACGATTCAACAAAGGCCAAAAGACAATTGATTGAGGGTATCCAAATAACTCTCTTTTTGAAACAGTGAATTGCATCATTTATACTGGTCTAATAGAAACAAAAGCAAAGTTATTGACATGGGATCATAATGAAAATAATGAGTATAGAATGTCCATGAATTTCATCCAAAGGATCAAATTTATTCATAATGAATTTGTATAAAAATGTGGAGGAGATAAGACAAAAGTCGGTCTAAGCTTTTGGAGGGAATGTTATATGGAAACATGTTATCAAATTGAGGATATGATCAATTCAAAAGGTGGAAAAGTACATTCAAATTTATTCAAAGACATGGATAATATTTTCCAGTTGGCATTTAGAACTTGGGAGATATGGGAACTGATTGATGAAGTTTTCAACATGTGGGAGAATATTTCCATAATAAATCAGAAGGTTAAAAAGTCTAAACCCATAATATGTACCAACAGTAAGACAAGTCCTGAAATGAACCAACTTCCAGATGATATGACTATCAAATCTTGGAGAACATTACAAGGAGTGAAAGATACTAGTCAAAAAAATACTATGTCGTGTGAAGTTATGTAAATTGTCATTGGACAAAATGTGCTCAAAATTTCAAAAGTAAGTCTGTTGAACTATTTTTACTTTTTCTTGGATTGTAATTTTCTTTTAAATATAACATATTTTTGTTGGTAGTATTTGTTATACATATCAGTATATTAACAATTTTTACTTTATTTATTCAGTCATAATATTTGTACGAAAATACAAGAACATATGGTCAAAATCTTGAATTAAGAGAGTTGGGATGACGTTGTACGCAACTACCCAGAATCAAGTTCACAACACTTAAATATTTTTATCTTCCATTCAAAAAGGTATGTTGATTTTTACATTAATTTTATTCGTATGTAAAATTTTATTATTTATACCCATTTTATTATTTCATTAAATATGTCGAAGAAGGATGCATATGGAATACCAAAGACTTTCAAAAGATTTATTGAAAATATTAAGTTGGAAATGTTGATAAAGAAACATCTTAGGAATGTTGAACTTGATCCTACTCTTACTTATTTCATTTGGATACCTCGACATTATCCAATATAAAATAATACAAGGTGATTGTAAAGACATTTCAATACTCATATCTAAAAGGGAATATGCCCTGGTTATTGCAGACATTCCTCACGGTTTCAATTTCCCAGATATTGGATATGATAGTGAATTTTATACTTATCAAGATTTTAATAAAGTGGTTATGGGCTTTCAATAAGTCACAACATCACCACTTTGGATATTTGTGACATTTCATTCAGACACACAATTTGCAATGTTATTAACAAGCTTCAAGGGAAAAGCAAACTCAAGGATGCAACTTATATGGTAAGACATTGAAATTGTATGATTGATTAATGTCATTTTTTTTATTTATGTACAAGTTAATTGAAACTTTACTGTCTTGTTACAGGAAAAAGTCAAATCATATTTCTTTCGGAGATCAACCAATTATAAGTGATTGTGAGTTCATCCATGTTGAATGTTGGACAAAATATGATAGCTATAAGCCAATTCTTCTGAATTGAGTAGATGGAAAGAGTCATAGCCAAGTACTGTTTCATGATGTTGTTGTGAGAAAACTAACATATGAGGATAAAGATACAAAGGAGAGATAGTTATCATTTATCAAAAACTGCAAGCATTGATTAACTATCCTATAGATTTATGCTCAAATGAAGGAGATTGGGTTTTGGATTTTTTTTTCAGGTTTAGTTAAGTTTTATTATATAAAATTGAATTATAATATTTTCTTATTTAGTTTTTATGTGTTTATACTAATTTAATTACCTATTTCTTTTGTGCTTGATGATTAGGTACAACACTAGCATGTTTCCTATAAAAGGGAAGAAATTGCATTACCATTGAAAAATATCCACTACAATACAATTTTATTCAACAAAGAATTAATGTTCTTCAATTTATTCGAGATGCAATGCAAGAAGTTGGTTTGAAGAAATGAGATTTTAATGAATCATGTGTGGCAAAAAAGGCAAAGGAACCTCAACCATTGTTATATGGAATAATTGGAAAATGACACTTTGAGAGATTTGCATACATGAAAGATCTATTAGAAAAGGAAAATGATGAAACTAAAGCATAATATACAGTGGAAGAAGAAAATAATGAAACTCTAGAAGATGATGAACATGGATTATATGATATTGTTGATGAACTTTAAGTTATGCTTGCAAATCAAGCTCAATTTTGAGAGCTATTCATCAGTTTTACTTGTAATGTTTTGACTTTGAGATTTTATGAGAAGAATGAGTATTTGATTTTGTTGTTATATGTTAATATTTGTATTATCTGATTTTCACTTTAATTTTTATGTGATTAATTTTTTTTTTTTAAATTGTGATTACTATTAATTTTTAACATAAAATTCATAAAAAATACTATTTTTTAAGTTTTTTTGTTAGGATTTCCCATAAAAATTGTTTATTTGACATGTCATTTTTAACAAAAAGTCTCAAAATGTGTATTTTTTAATCAAATGTTTAAAATTATTGTTTTTTAGTGACAATTATTTGATATGCATTGAAATATTAATTGACATTACATAAACGTATAGAAATTTACTAACTTTAAAATATTGATTTTTATTTTATTTATTTATTTATACTATGCGAAAAAATTAAGATTTCATTACAAAAAAAATTGAAAAGAAAAATAAAAAACACAACTACATAAATACACTTAAAAATAAATGTCTAAGGGAAAAAGAAGACATTAGAAAATTTAAAGTGTCAAAAATAAACCCTCTAAGAAAAGGGAGTTGTTGTTGCATCAACACTTTTTAAAATTATCATGAAAATCACTCACATTTAAAAAAAAACTACTCGTACTTGATACATAAGAAAATTTAAAGTGCCAAAATATGCTAAAAAAAAAGGTGTATTCTGAATGACCACTTTTCAAAATCAGGTGATTTTTTTGCTACCTCAAAAAAACGGGTCACTGGTAATTTTCTTATTTGATCGGTAACTATGTTAATGGGAAACTAATAAATTTGCCCTATTATTTTCTAAAATATTTACAACATATGGTAGAGGCGATGTGTATGGAAAAACATCCGTAGAGATACTTAACCAACCATGCACTCATTAAGTTAATCATAGTTCATTCACTGCAACAATAGGGAAGCACATGGACTGGTTTATTGACAAAGTCACATGCACCAACCACTGAAAGAGAGAAAAGTGAAGGTGAAGAACAAGAGGTAAGTGCTAAAAAAACACCAAAAGATAAATAAATTACACCTCTTAGACAAAGTAGAGAAAATACACTTCCTTGGTAAAGAAGAGCAGTTAAACCTCCTAGACCTCGATGCATAAACAGTAAGAGATGGAGTTCCATAAGAATGTCTTTGGTACATTTGCTGAAGGAAAACATCATGCACTAAAGAACCTATGGACATATCTAGTGGACAATTTGAGGATAATTATCATGGATTCCCTATTGAAGAAGAAGGGTCTGAGGAAGAGACTGCTAAAACAGGGGCACCTGGAAAGATATAGGGAGAGAAATAGGCTTGGTTACAATACCATGGGCCAATAGCACCGGTTATCAATACCACATGCCCAAAACTCATAACTTATTTCACAGTCAAAATATTTTATAGCCAACCTGGATCCATCTTCACCCTGGATATATCAAGTGTCGAGAGGGATCAAATCTCTCAAGGTGTAATCGAGGTGAAATCCTTTTCTCAAGTTTAACACTTTAAAAATAGGTTTGCACCTTAAGAAATGTTGAAGGTTCAAAAGTATATGGTAATGTGGGGGTATTGAAATAAGTTACAAATGAGAATACCTTATATATAAAGACGTAAAATTTATATAATATAAATAATATTATTAAAACCTAATATAGATATATCCTAAGGATCTAAGAGATGAGATCAATCAAAGTGACTAAGAAAGAGAGTGCATGATTTTTAATATTTTACAACCAACGAAGTTTTTATTTTTTTTTATTTTTTTATTTTTTTTTTATTGGAGAGATGGGGAGAGAGCGAGTGAGAGAGGAGAGGGGGGAAGACAAAGAAGGGGGGAGGAGAGAGATAGGGAGAGAAGGGGAATAGAGAGAAGGAGGCACAAATATGGAGGGGAGAGAGAAATGGATAGAGAGAGGGAGATAATGACAAAGTCGAAGAGAGAAAGAGAGAGAGAGAGAGCGAGACACAAATATGGAGGGGAAGAAGAGAAGGAGAGAGTGGAAGATATAGAGAGAATGTGGGGAGAGATAGAGGGAGGTGGGAGAGAAAGGGAGAGAGAGGAAGGAAGAGAAAGGACTCAACAGAGAGAGCTGGAGTTGGAGGGGGAGAGAGGGATGGAAGAAGAAATACATTGAGGGAGAAAGGTGGAGAGAGAGGGAATTACAAGGGATCAATGGAGAGAGAGTGAGAGAGGAGAGTAGGATGAAAGAAAGAGGGAGAAAAGGGTAAGAGAGAGAGAGAGGGAGAGATAGATAGATATAGAGAGAGAATGTGTATGTTTGGTGGTGAGATAGAGAGAGGGGATAAGAAAGATACATAGATACAAATATAGATATTATATAGTCTTATATAACTAGCCTAGATCCATCTCAACCTCAAATCTATCAAGTGTCATGAGAGATGGTATCTCTCAAGGTGTAATCGAGGTGCAATCCTTTTCTCAATCTTTGCAGTCAAAAAATAGGTTTTCACCTTGATAGATTGGATCCCTCTTGGTGCTTGATAGATCCGGGTTAAGATGGATTTAGGCTGGTTTTAATATAAAATATATATAGTTATTTAAAAGTATATATAA
>APFE031589046.1:1729-23854 GCA_000404065.3 Pinus taeda | reverse complement strand
AATGGGGTCGAGGTTGCTAGCCCTTGCTACTTCGACCCTTATTCATGGATCCTCTATTATTTTCATCACCTTCCTCCATTAATAGAATCTTATTCCACTAATAGATTTTTAAGGAGATTTATACTTTATTCATTTTCTTAATATTAATTGACGTGCAACATTTTAGATATTAATAAAAATAGGAGAGAGAGAGAGTCGAACATGTATATATTTTTTTACTTTCAAATATAATCGAGGCATGTATTAATGTTTTAATGTGTAGAATGTGAATCATAAACAAAATATTTCAAATATTTGGGCATGAAAATATTTCATTAATGTTTGTATTAAAAAAATGTTTGAATCTTGTCAGATTTAGTCTCTCTAAATGCTTGGTATATCCACTGTTAAGATGAATCTATGCCAAATTATAAACAATTATAATAAAAGTGTAATATTTCATTATGTAAAGTAACAAAATATTTTAATTTTAAAATTTGATAATGATCTATAATTTTTGTGTATGTGTGTGTGTTTCTGTGTATGTTTGTTAATTCTGGTCCATCTCAAGTGGAGTTGAGGGAGTGGGGTCGAGGAAGCTAACTATAGTCGCTTGGACCATGGTTCTTACGTCCTCTATCAATTTCTCCACCTTTCTCCTTTCCTTGCATGTAATGGGGCCTTTTTGGAATGTGCTAAGTGAGATTTTACCATGGTTACTACCTCAAGTTCTCTTTCATGTTGTTTCCTGGTGATGCAGGAGCATCCAGCTCAGGAAAGGACATGGCTGGGAGTTTGTCTCTTTCAAAACAGTTTGAGTTTCATTAGTTTTCATTTAATGTTTGCTTATGTATTTCTTTTTACTTTTTTTTTAGTTTTATTTAAAATTTGTTTTAATTTACAAAGCAAGAAAAGCCAGTTATTCAGAAGCCATTTAATGTAACCAAATATTGTATCTACTCACAATTTTCTAACTGTCTAGTGTTCTCTACAAAACGAAAAGAGAAAACAACTAATGGATTCTTTTCCATCATAGAATTGAATGAAGAGAAAGCACAGAGATATTTTCTGAAGATAAACATCTGAATCCATTCCTGTTACAGCTCTAGAATTATTCCTACAGAATACTGTTAAATTATTTCCTTTTCCATAAGCAAAGCAATTACACACAGGTGAACAGTAAGAACCAAAGCAAGGAGAGCTCATGGACAAGCTATAGTGCAAACAGGACAAATATACGAAGGGATGAACAAGCCATTATTAACAGAGACAATTTTTGAGGTACAGAAACGACCACATTCCCATTTTCATTTGAAAAATTTAAACAATCGAATTTACACATACATACATACATACATACATACATACATACATACACATACATACATACATACATACATACATACATACATACATACATACATACATACATACATACATACATACATATATATAGATATATATATTTGTCAAAAGCCAAGCACTACATTGCTAGTTTCAAACAACCAATAAATCTAACAGAGTCAACAGAACCACAAACCCCCTTGAGGTCATTGTAGGATTGTTTAAATACATATGAGACCACAAAGAGAAGAGTCAAAATGGAGCCACAGGAACAATGACAAGAGATCGCAGAGCCCAACCAAACTACAACTAAGACTCATAAAACCCTATGAATAGTGAACCCTCAGTCAAACAATAAAAAGACACCAAGGAGCAACCCTACCCGGTTCAAGTGTAGGAGACCCGGCGTGAGGACCACGAAGCACAAGAAAACTACAGCTACAACTACATTAATAGACTATAACTAGAACAAAGGGTCGAGTTGTGAGAACTTACTAGGGAAAGAGCTGAGCCTATGTAAGCCGACAAAGAAGCCACGAGGTCGAGGTCACAGCCACAAAGTTGCTCGCTGCCACGAGGAGCAGAGGTTGTCACTGCCTGATTAAAAAAAAAAGGTAAAAGTGACTAGTATAGAAAGAGGGCTTACCTTTGGGTGAATGAGGGGAGACAAATAAACAAAAGCTATAACTGATAATACAACTATAGCCGAGCAAAAGTTGACCATAGAGACTAATACCGAGGGTTTCACACCCACGTCTCGAAGTCGAGCACAGAACAGGCCACGACATCATCCATAGGTGAAAATTCACGCCACATTGCAAACTAGGCATAGTAAAAGCGAAATCTCAAACAAGTGACAAAGCAAACCCTCGTATAGCAGAACTAGAAACCTCACCAGCAGCATAGCGGCACATCAAAATGAACAATGCAAATGAAATGAATAGTCAGGCTTTCGGGGCATAGAAGGAACAGTAAGGAATAAATCCCGAGACCTGGACACATGTCCTCGTCACCATAAACCAACATTACCACTGCATCAAATTCAACCAACCATTGTTTAATAAAAAATCCAATCAACATATTTATCATTAATCTGAAAGTCGTAAGGGCTAGACCCATCACCTGAAGAAAATTTTAGAGTGCGGTGGCTTGGGTGGATTTTTGGCTTCTCAATTCTCTTCTTAATGCCATTTCTCATTGGCATTTTTGTCATTTTCATTCGGATTAGGCTATCAGAAATGGGTTATGGTTCATGGAAAGTATTCATATATGTATTGTTTTATTTCACCAACAATTCCTTTAGTGCATTTTCAACATTGTAATTTGGCAATGTCATGTCTAAACCTCTTCTTACCTCTTTCAAATTTATCTAATGGTCAATTTCTTTGTACATTTCAATGCTTCTGCAATGATTTTTGCTGGGTATAGTGGCTCTTTTTTCCTAAGGCCTAGTTTTGGGTGCCATTTCTTAGTTTGCAGGGTGGATGGTACCCTATTTTTTCCCCATTATCATGCTTAAGCCTTGATCTTTTCTGGTTGGGCTTCTTACTTAGTTTTTGAATTTTCTCTAATTCTGTGGCACATCGAATGGTTTTACTATGACCTATTCTACTCCCTTTTGGGATTTTTGTGGGCTTGTCTATCCTATTTTTTACTTGGTTGCACCTATGTGGCCAGTTTTATTTAAATGGTGTGGGGAATTTTTATCCTAGGGTTCCATACCCTAAACCATTTTATTTTGTTCATTGTTCTTAGTTTCTAGCTAAATTTTGCTTGGATTACACACGCACTCGGTGTGTCTACATGATCTAATATTTACTCCATGTTATCATAATAATAATTGTGATTCTTTTCCTCAATAATTGTGATGTGAGTGTCATGAAGATTCATCTGAAGCCAGATGCAAAGCTAGTGAAGCACTATCCATACCGGTTGAATCCAAAGTACAAGGAAAAAGTGTGCTAAGAATTGGATAAGATGCTTGCATGAGGGATTATTGAGCCTATAGAAGAATTGGACTAGGTTAGTCCTATGGTGGTTCTTGAACATTGGTGGTCAAGATGGAATCCAAGGGTACCAGCAGATCAAGATCGTGCCAAAAGATCTAAGTAAGACTACCTTCACCACAGAATGGGGATGTTCTTAGTATATAATTATGCCCTTTGGACTTAAGAATTCCCTTGCAATATTTTCTAGGGTGGTAGTCGCAGCTTTTAAACAACTTATTCATAAGTTTTTGGAAGTTTACTTTGATGATTGGATGGTGTTTAGATTAGTGAAGAGGCATGTTACAAGTCTTCGGCTAATGCTGGATACTTGTAGTTAGTATGATCTATCCCTTAATCTAAATAAGTGCATCTTTTGTGTACCAAATGGGATACTCTTGGGCAACGTTGTTTAATTCCTTCCTAAATTGAATAAGGAATTAAACACTTGATGTGTATTTTTGAGATGCAAGTAAATATTTATCAATTTTAGTAGAAAATGAAAAAAATTGTTTATTTGGAGGATTTGATGTGAGAAAAAGGAGGTGAGCTCGAAACTTTTTAGATATGAGTGTCGTGGACAAGGTGTAAATTTATAGATATGGAGTTTTGTTTTCTCAAAAAAGGAGCTTATTTGAATTTAGACATGAATTTATCTTAGCCCTCACACATAGATTTATACCCTAGTTTTAACAACACATTTGAATTTGATCCACTAATGAAAATTCAACATTTTTAGGTATATTCCAAGTATGTCGTGGGATATGATGACTATGTCCAAGTATTTCATGTGACCTTACAACATTTGTATATATATGGAATTTATTTAATGAGGCATTAACCTAAACTCATGCACCTAAGAATCAAGATTAGAAAGTTATCAACCTATGTTAGAAATATCATTTTTTCTTTAGGAAAATCTTTAACATTGTATCATAATATTGGTTTTCAGACAAAATAAATGAAAAATAGAAAAAAAAATATTGTTTGGATGCTTTTAGATGTGGAATTTTTAAAGAAATTTAGGAAAAAAAAAACAATGACATTAAAATTTTTAATAGTTAACTTGAGAATACAATCCCTTCTTTGGAAAATTGGATTTCATCTTTTAACATAAGAGTCTGATTAAATAATTATGGTATAAACACATTCATAAACACAAACTATTTAACATGAAGATTGACCACAAGCTCCTATTAATACATCAAGCATCATTGGATACACTGCAACTCAAAAGAGGCTACAATAGAGTATTCTTGAAACCTTCATCAAACATCCAAGGAAGATTCCCTCTAGGATATAGCTATTTATGAGAATTTTATCACATAAGTTTCTAAATTTGAGATTAATCATTCTGATTATGTTTTCTATTTGAAAAAATTCAGGGAAATCTACTTATTTGTCAAAATGGTAAACACCAATGCATTAGATTAAATCTGGTACCAGTAAAAGTCTTATTGTGAGTTTCTCAGTTAAAGGGACATGTTCTTTACATGATAGAAACAATTTTTATAATAATCTACATATTTGTGATTTTGATATTTTTGTAACAACATCTTACAATATTCTCATAGCTTATTCTCATAGCTAAAATTCATTTGAATGAGATGACACGTGCCCATGACTTAGCATCACCACAATGCAGAGGATTTAGTTGAGATCCTGGAAATAATTATTACTGTGGAAGAACGAGGATTTCAGCACTACTCTATGCATGTCTTATTTTTAATATTAATAACCAAAAATAATATAAAAGATTAGGGTTTTTATTTTATTCATATTAAAAAAAATAATAATAAGATGATCTTAAAATATCATTTTATTTTATTAATAGAATTTTTAAGTTAAATTTGTAATTAGAGAGGGTCTCTACAACTTAATATAGGTTAGATGTAATCTAAGTCTGTACACAATTTTAAATATCAATCTAATTAAAAAGAAGAAGTTAAAAGTAATATTAAGTGTAAACATTTAAATACTTGCTTAAACAATAAATAAAAAATTAAAAGTAATATAAGCATAGCATCCAAGATGAGTGTAAACATTTAAATATTGGTTCAATTAACAATAAAAATTTAAAATATTTAAAATAATAAAATTCAATTTGTCATATTTTGATTTTGTTATTAATTTTTGAATAGGCTTTGTCACAATAACATGGTTTATCAATACCACATGGATATTATTAACTTGTAAAAATAGTCTTTGTTACAATACAATGGGCCGATACCATGGCTTATCAATGCCACATGCCCAAAACACATAACTTATTTCACAATCAAAATATTTTATAACAATATGAAAAGACCCTTAACTAAGAGTATTATTAACTTGTAAATAGGTTTTGTTACAATACTATGGCTTATCAATACTACATGGCCAGAAACCATAATTTATTTCCAATAAAAATATTTTAATTTAATTTCATTTTATAACATTTTTTTAATTGAATCTAGGAAAAAGTTATAATTACTTTTGAGATATATCTAAACCTTGTATCCTCACAACTACTAAAAATATTCTCATATAAATTTAATTAAGGTTTTAATAAAGTTAAAAATGAGAATACTTTATATATAAAGATGTGAAATTTAGATAATATAAATAATATTATTAAAAACTAATATAGATATACCCTAAGGATCTAAGCAGTGAGTGAAATCAAAGTGACTAACGATAATAGAAGAAAGAGAGTGCATGTTTTTCTAAGTATTTCATTATTGTATTTTAGCTAACTTGATTGATCCAAAATATAGGTTCAATATTTTGCAACCAATTAAGTTTTTTTTTTAGATACTTTCCTAAACAAATACATAGAGATATGGAGGTAGAGAGAGAGACGAAGTGTGTCATATCTCTACATAATAACACCCACACAAAAAAAGTCTTACATTATTCACTCGAGGCATTACATAACACTGCACGAACATTTACGTACTTGGTTTCATTTTCCGGTTTGACTGTCACATAGTTAATAATTCAGGTGATTGGAAAGGTTCTCCGATGGATGACTGTTTTTGCACATTTAATTTATGGTACCACCCGTCATGGTCACCTTAATATCTCACCAACTGCCGACTCCTCCTACACTTTACATCTGGCTTGATATTTATTTCTTTGCTTTGTCATGTGACATGACATGGGCAGGCGTATCATCGGCTACCGAGCTCCTTGGGCTTCTCCCGTCATCTACGTTGAAGATTGCAGGTAGCTGATCTAAGGGTTGAGTTTAGTTCTGGGGTTTTGGGCATTCGTTTACTCCAGTTGTATGCCTCATACCGCTCATTTGTCTTGGTGCAAGCTCCAGCTCTGCTCCGCCTTCCTTCGCGCTGAGTTTACCTGTAATTTTCATGCTCACAACCCTCATTCGATGTACACGATTTTATCTACCTAGCGTTCAAGTGACTCATGCATTCATGTGAGGGTTCTATGTTGTTTTGTTTAATTGAATTTGACTTCTTCCTCATTGAATGAATTGCATTGTTATTTTTATGACAGTAATAGTTCCTTTTGTTTGTCTACTCGTTGAAGGAGGAATGAGCGCGACCAAGAAGTGTCTGCTTGCAAAGTGGAATGGCAAAGCTTCTCAGGCTATCACCCTCTAGCGCTGGCCACCGATAAGCACCATTACTTCCGATGCAAGGTTCCTTGTTTTGAGTGGTTTTGTCAAGAAGTGAGCGTATACCGGCTGCCCACTTCGATGGTTATATATATATATATATATATATATTATATTTATATATTATATTGTTTCAAATGCAGGTGACACTGCTAGAGTACCTTGAACAGGGTTTCTCTATAGTCCTTCTCCGATGTTAAATTGGGTTGTCGGCCCCAGATTACCCTGATTAGGGATTTGGCCCTATCGACACATCTTCAGGCTTTTAACGCCTTCTAGCTAGTTCTGTTTTTCTCTTTATGTCTACAAGCTACTTGAGTCTATTTGTAAAGACTATTAAGGAATTATTTGGGACCGAGCCCTCTAAAGGTTTTTCTGTTTGCTTTTGTTATTGTCACTATGTTATTTCTAGTTTCTAGAAAAGGACCTCGAGTCCATTTGTAAATACTCGGCCGTGCTAAACATGTCGAATTAAAGCCAAATTCCTTACGGCTTCTGATCATGTTTTCTTTTGTGAAACTATACTTCTGGTAATGGAAATATAATCCCTCTAAGTATACAGTTGAATTTGGTTTACTATTTCGCCTCTATTGTACTGCTTTTGCGATATAGTTTCTGTGCTTATATACTTACTGAGAGTCCAAGCTTTTTTTACGTGGGGTTTGGAATTAAAGTCTGACATACTCGATATTATATGGCCGATAATTCATAAATTGCTCTGGTTTGGTGCCTTTCTATTTTGTGCATGCATTCATTCTACAATATTGTAATGTGACTACCTTTTTATCTACTTATGGGTATAAATTATCTCTTCCATCTCTGATTATGGAGTTTATGCATTTAACATAGTATGACTGTTACTAGAGCTTATCATAGTTTATATGTATGTGAATCTTGTTCTCGGTAAATGGCAGATCTTTTTCGAATTCTTTCGTAGATTTGTTAGAATTTTTCCTTTTTTCACTATAATGGAATTCTGGGGGGGTTTTAGGGCCATCTGCACCTACCTGGTTCTCACCGGATGAGCTGTCTTTCACGCTGTTATTTCATTTTCTTTGTATGTTCACAAGCAAGTTTCCTTGTTTGTCTAATTTATTGTCTCTCTTTTCTTTCATGAACCGCTTGTATGCCATTACCATGGCTACTGTATTTTTCAAACCCTCAGACATAACTAATTTCCTCTTCTAATAGATTCCTTTACCTTTTTCTTTGATCTTAAATTTAAGAACGTTTTCTTTAAAAGAAAAAACAAAACTACTTGACAATATTTTTTTATTTTCTAGAATACAAAGGAAAGAGAGCAAAATCTTCATCAAGCAGTCATCTGCTATTCACAAAAGTAAACCCCTCCATATTTCTTTTTATTAATAACATGAAACACATAAGAGTTCATGTGACAGATTCCCTTAGAGGTTTTCTCTACTTACCTGGTCTTTCCGGGTTGTAAAGAGCTCCTCGAAAAATTCACCTAGGTTCTCTGCTTTTCCTTGACCACCCGACCTTGAGATTCATCTTTCAGGACCAGAATCTCCCCCTAGCTCTCTTGCAGGACCACTATCCTCAGTAAGACGCATGCACCTAGTGCTGGGTTATCCCTACAGCGCAGATTTCGCCTTCCCCCTCTTCCTTTTCTCTGGAAGCCCTTCCAGTTAGGGTTGCACTCACAACAACTGTCTTTTCCCAACTTCTTCCTCAAGAAGTTGCCAGCACTTCCAAGAAACATTTTTTTTTTTTTTTAAATAATAAAAATATTATTAAATTTCAAACAACTAATATTGTCATATTCAGTTTGTATTTTACCCCAATAAAGTTAAATATTTACATTTTCTCGGGGCATCACATATCCCCCTCCTGAAATTGGACATCTCCCTGATGTCCTTTGACCATGAACAGTCCTGGGTAAGCCTTTTTCATGAGCTCTTCATCTTGCCAGGTGGCCTTGTCAAGCCTAAAGTGTTGCCACTACACTTTAACTTGGGTAATAGCTCGCTTTCACAGCATTACTTCTCTCCGGTCAAGGATGTTCAGTGTTTCGACCAAGATTTCTCCTTCTGGTTCGACCTGCAACATACAACATCCTAAATTAGTTTTCTTTTAAAGGAAAAAGACTTAGTCCGATTTGCCGAAGATAATTCTCACCTGTATATCCTGCCATTTGATTACATGTTTAGGATCATAAACATATTTTTTCAACACAGAAACATAAAATACGTTGTGGACCCGTATGTGACTTGGCAAGATGAGCTGGTAAGCCACCGGCCCAATTCATGCTAAGACTTGGATTGGTCCACAAAATCAAGGTTCCAGCTTAGCACACCCGCTCCACTGTAACGTGCTCGTTTTTGCTCGAATCCTCACATATACATGATCACTGACTTGATATTCCTTAAACCTTCTTTTCCAGTCTGCAAAACTCTTTTGCCTATCTTGAGCTGCCTTTAAATTGACTTGCACTTCCTTAACCATTTCTTCCATTTCCTTAAGCATGTCGAGTCCCAACGCTAACCTGTCTTCTAGTCCACCCCAGCTTGACGGTGTACAACACTTCCGCCCATACAATACTTCAAATGGGCTCATCTGCAATGTTGTATGATAACCATTATTATATGCGAACTCGACCAGGTACAGATAATCTACCCACTTGGTCGGTTTTTGCATTACATAAGCCCATAACATGTCTTCCACCACCTGGTTCACCCATTCTGTTTGAACGTCAGCCTGAGGGTGATAAGCTATATTGAAATTCAATTGAGTTCCCAGTTCTCCAAATAGTGTTCTCCAAAAGGCCGAGGTGAATTTTACGTCGCGTTCTAAAATTATTGTTTTAGGTAACCCATGTAGCTTAAATATATACTACATGAAGATATGGGCAATTTTCACAGCTCTAAAGGTAGATTGCACAGGTATAAAATGTGTCGATTTACTTAGTTTGTCCACCACCACCATGATGGAATCATTATTTTTCTTTGTTTTGGGCAAACCCGTTATAAAGTCCATGGAGATGGTTTCCCTTAATTTGTTGGCATTCCAAACAACGTGCCAGGTATTCAACCACATCTCACTTCATACCTAGCCAATAATACTCCTTTCCGAGCGAGGTGATCATTTTCTGATATCCTGGGTGACCAGCATAGTGACTTTTATGAAATTCATCCAATAGAAAGTTTTGAATGTTGTTTTGGTTGGGCACATACCACCTTTTCTTGTAATTCAACATTCCAGTAACATCTACTGAATAACCTTACTGGTTTTCTAGGTTGGTTGATTGTTGTACTTGTTGTTTTATTTGTTGATATACAATATATTATTTTGCTTCTTTTTTAATCATTTCTTCGAAGTGGCTTTTCCATTCGCTATAGGGAATCTCATATAGATATTGTAATTTCCAACTTAGAGCGTCCGCCACCCGATTCTCTTTCCCTTTCAAATGCTTGATCTCAAAATCAAAACTGCTTAGAAAATCCACCCACCATGCTTGCTTGGCATTTAAGGTGGGCTGGCTGAAATAACTGGTTAAACTGTGGTGGTCTATCAATGATAAAAATTTTCTACCCAAAAGGTAATGTCGCCACATTTTCAAGGTGTGAATAATGGCTGCCAATTCTAGATCATAAGCAGAATATTTCTACTCATTTTCTTTCAGTTTCCTAGACTCGTAAGCGATTACCTTCCCTTCTTACATCAGCATGCCTCCTACACCCTCCTTGCTTGCATAAGTGCACACCACATAATCCTTGTTGGGTCAGCTATGCTCATAATGGGTGCGGTGGTGAGTAGATGCTTAAGTTGCTCGAACCTTTTTTGGCATTCTCGGGTCCATCTAAAAGCTCTTCCCTTTTTCTGTAAGGAAGTAATAGGGTGCACTACTCTTGAGAATCCTTCTACAAATCATCTGTAATAATCGGCTAATCCCATGAAGGATTGGATGTCTGCCACATCCCTTGGTACAGGCCACTCCATTATGGTCTTTATCTTTTCGGGGTCCACCACGATCCTTCTTTCGTGATTATATGCCCCAAATACTATCTTTTCTCCTTAAAGAAGTTGCATTTGCTGAACTTGGCATATAGTCGGTGTTCTCGGAGGGTTTGTAGCACCAACCTAAGGTGCTCCTTGTGTTCTTCCATAGTGCGAGAATATATCAGTATATCATCAATAAAGATGAGCACAAATCGGTCCAAATATTGATGAAATATGTTGTTCATTAAACATATAAAGGTCACAGGGACGTTAGTTAACCCAAAGGGTAGCACCACAAACTCGTAATGTCCATACCTTATTCTAAACGCACTCTTAGCTATGTCCTCCTCCTTAATCCTAATTTGGTGATAACCTGATTGCAAATCGATCTTGGAAAATATTGTTGCTCCCTTTAATTGATCAAATAGTTCATCGATATGGGGTAAAGGATACTTGTTTTTGATGGTCAATTTATTCAACTGATGATAATGTATACACATGCGAAGAGTCCCGTCCTTTTTCTTCACAAACAATACCAAAGCTCCCCAGGGAGACACGCTGGGGCGAATGTAGTTTTTGTCCAGCAGTTCCTATAACTGCATCTTTAACTTTGTCAACTCGGGTGTACTCATTCTGTAGGGTGCTCGGGATACCGGGGCTGCCCCTGGTACCAATTCGATAGTAAAATCTATATCTCTTTTAGGGGGCAGTCTGGGAATCTACTCCGGAAACACATTAGCAAATTCTTGTATCACAGGGATGTTGTTCAATGTGGCTATTTTATCTTTCGAGTTAGCATAGCCTACTTGGATGGCATAAATATAACACCCTTTCCTAATGCATTTTACTAATTGAGAGGCAATTATTGGCTGAATCTGCACATGTCACTTAATTCTCTACATCTCTTGCCTTATTCAAGTTCATCCCTGTAATAGATAGTCTTTGTTTTACAGTTGACGAGGGACCAATGTTTTTCTAACAAATCCATACCAATTAGAATGTCATATGAGCCAAGGGGAAGCACATTTAAATCTGCCATCACTAGCTATCCTGCTATCTTTAAAGGGCAGTTATTGACTTTTGCAAGCACTCGTCTCTTGGCCCCTGTAGCCAGTTGTACTAGCCAAGGGTTCTTGAATTTAACAGGTTGCAGTTTACAATGCTCTACAACCTTAGGACTAATATAAATTAATGTGGCTCCAGGATCAATTAAAATAGTTCCAGTAAGGTCTAAAATTTTACCTTAGAATTCCACCATGGTCAGCTGGTACTCCGCCTGACGATCTTCCAGGGCAGCATTAATCCTTGGAAGACTACGTCCTACGTCACCAACTGTCAATGCTTCATGGATCTGGGAAATCTGTTCGATTCCCTTCTGTTGAGGGCAGTTTTTAACGTAATGAGGTCCATCACAGCCCCAACACTGTACCGGGGGCCTTGCTATCCCTTCACTATCAAATTTTCCAGGTGGTTCACTGATCTTTGACTCACTAGTTGGCTTTGACCTAAGGGAGATTTTTTGTAGATTTTTATTATTTTGCCCTTTGGCAAGGCCCTTGCTTCCTCCACCTCGATTCCCTTTATTGTTCCCAGCCAATTTGTTGTTTCTCTTATCAGTCCATCTTTTACTTGGAACTTCTCCCTTCTATTTACTTTGTTGGTAACAAATTCTGGCTTTGCGTATTACTTCATCCATTGTTTTTGGATTGTCAAACTCAATCCTTTCCTTCATATTCGAGGGTAGGCTGCTGACAAACCTCTGTAATTTAGCCTTTTTCTCCCTAATATAAGGTACATAACGAAATAATGATGTAAAACGAGTAATAAATTCATCCATGGTCTGCTGTCCCAAACACAAGTCATGGAATTCCCTCACCTCTTCATCATAGAAGTGTTCTGTCAGGTACCTCTCCTTGAAATATCTTTGAAATTTGTCCTAGGTAATATTCTGCTCACTTACTCCTCTCACAATCTTGACTTCCTCCCACCACAGAGTGGCTTTCCCTTGTAATTGGAAAATGGCTAATCGTGCCTTGAGGTTGTGATCGTATTCGTATAGCTGGAAGTATTTGTTCATATTAATCAACCATGCCTCAACTGCTTCCTCTTGTTATTCATCAAAGTGTGGCAATTTGATTTTACGAAATTCCCCTTGCAACTCTATCTGTTGCCTTTTTGATGTCTGCTGCTCGGAAGCATTATTAGATCGTTCTTCCCATTCTTCATCCCTTCCTTCTGACCCTTCTAGTTCTATGTGGTGATTCTGTTCCTCCGACACTCTTTGCTACTCAGCACTAGGATTCAACAGTTGTTGATTCTTCTTATCTGATAGGCTCTTTAAAATTATTTCCTACTCCATGGTTAACCTTGCGTTATCCTCCCGTAATCGAGCCATTTCATTTTTCAGTTCCTGTACTATCTCTAATATTGCAAGGTTCGTATTGTGAGTCTCCTCTCAAAGTTGTACCCTTAATTCTGGGTTATTCTGAGGGCTTGTTGCAGGTCCTTGGCCTGCTACAAACCTATGTGGAGCATTGCCTACCCTTCGCATATTGGCTGTCTTCTGTTTTCCCCCCTAGTCTTAGCCTAAAAATAGAACCAAAAGAAAGGTTAACATATTAACTGCTTTCTTGTAAATATAAGTAGAATTGCAACTGCAAAATATGTAATGATTTTACTTCGTCTATTTTTTTTTTTTTGTCTGGTGTTTGTCCCAGAGGCCACGGTTTTTGAAATTGGGCTCTGATACCACTTGTCATATCTCTACCTAATAACACCCACACAAAAAAAAATCTCACATTATTCACTCCAGGCATTACATAACACTGCACGTTTACGTACTTGGTTTCATTTTCCGGTTTGACTGTCACATAGTTAATAATTTAGGTGATCGGAAAGGTTCTCCGATGCATGACTATTTTTGCACATTTAATTTATGGTACCACCCATCATGGTCACCTTAATATCCCACCAGCTGCCGACTCCTCCTACACTTTACATCTGGCTTGATATTTATTTCTCTGCTCTGTCATGTGACATGGCACGGGCAAGGTTACCATTGGCTTCCGAGCTCCTTGGGCTTCTCCCGTCATCTACGGTGAAGATTGCAGGTAGCTGATCTAAGGGTTGAGTTTAGTTTTGGGTTTTCAGGCATTCGTTTACTCGAACTGTATGCCTCATACCGCTCATTTGTCTTGGTGCTAGCTCCAGCTCTACTCCGCCTTCCTTCGCACTAAGTTTACCTATAAGTTTCGTGCTCATAACCCTGGTTTGGTGTACAGGAGCTTATCTACCTAGTGTTCAAGTGACTCATGCATTCATGTAAGGGTTCTATGTTGTTTTGTTTAATTGAATTCGACTCCTTCCTCCTTGAATGATTTGCATTTTTATTTTTATGACGGTAACAATCCCTTTTGTTTTTCTACTGGTTGAAGGAGGAATGAGCGAGGCCAAGAAGTGCCTGCTTGGAAAGTGGAATGGCGAAGCTTCTCAGACTATCACCCTCTAGCGCTGGCCACCACTAAGCACCATTACTTCTGATGCAGGGTTCCTTGTTTCAGATGCAGTGATAGCTGCTAGAGTACCCTAAATAGGGTTTCTCTGTAGTCCTTCTCCAATGTTAAATTGGGTTGTCAGCCCTGGATTACCCTGATCAGAGATTTGGCCATACCAACACATATTCAAGCTTTTAATGCCTTCTGGCTAGTTCTGCTTTTCTCTTTATGTCTACAAGCTACTTGGGTCTATTTGTAAAGACTGTTAAGGAATTATTTGGACCAAGCCCTCTGAAGGTTTCTCCATTTTCTTTTTTATTATCACTGTGTTATTTCCAGTATCTAGAAAATGACCTCGAGTCCATTTGTAAATACTCGGCCCTGCTAAACATGCCGAATTAAAGTTGAATTCCTTACGGCTTCTGATCATGTTTTCTTTTGTGAAACTATACTTCTGGTAATGGAAATATAAATCCCTCTAAATTTATAGTTGAATTTGGTTTACTATTCCAGATCTATTGTATTGCTTTTGCGATATAGTTTATGTGCTTATATACTTACTAAGAGTCCAAGCTTTATTTATGCAGGGTTTAGAATTAAAGTCTGTCATACTCGGTATTATATGGCCGATAATTCGTAAATTTCTCTGGTTTGGTGCCTTTCTATTTTGTGCATGCATTCATTCCACAATATTATAATGTGACTACCTTTTTATCAGATTATGGGTATAAATTATCTCTTCCATCTCTGATTATGGAGTTTATGCATTTAACATAGTACGACTATTACTAGAGCTTATCATAGTTTATATGTATGTGAATCCTGTTCTCTGTAAATGGTAGATCTTTTTCGAATTCTTTCGTAGATTTGTTACATTTTTTCCCTTTTTCGCTATAGTGGAATTCTGGGGGGGTTTTAGGGCCATCTGCACCTACTTGGTTCTCACCGGATGAGCTGTCTTTCACGCTGTTATTTCATTTTCTTTGTATGTTCACAAGCAAGTTTCCTTGTTTGTCTAATTTCTTGTCTCTCTTTCCTTTCATGAACTGCTTGTACACCATTACCATGGCTACTGTATTTTTCAAACCCTCGGATATAAATAATTGCCTGTTCCAATAGATTCCTTTACCTTTTTCTTTGATCTTAAATTTAAGAACATTTTCTTTAAAAGAAAAACCAAAAGTACTCAAAAACAATTTTTTATCTTCTAGAATACAAAGGAAAGAGAGCTAAATCTTCATCAAGCAGTCATCTGCTATTCACAAAAGTAAACCCCTCCATCTTTCTTTTTATTAATAATATGAAAAACATAATAGTTCATGCGGTAGATTCCCTCAGAGGTTTTCTCTGCTTACCTGATCTTTTCAAGTTGTAAAGAGCTCCTCGAAAAATTCACCTGGGTTCTCTACTTTTCCTTGACCACCCAACCTTGAGATTCATCTTTTAGGACCAGAATCTCCCCCCTAGCTCTCTTGCAGGACCATTATCCTCAGCAAGATGCATGCACCTAGTGCTGGGCTATCTGGTCATCACTAGACTTAGCAATTGTTGCTCTTTTTCTTTCGCCTGTCCCTACAACACAGATTTTGCTTTCCCCCTCTTCCTTTTCCCTAGAAGCCCTTCCAGTTAGGGGAGGTAGTTAGGGTTGCACTCAGAGCAACCGTCTTTTCCCAACTTCCTCCTCAAGAAGTTGCCAATAATTCCAAGAAAATTTTCTCATTTTTTTTAAATAATAAAAATATTATTAAATTTCAAACAGCTAAAATTGTCATATTCAGTTTCCTTTCACCACAGTAAAGTTAAATATTTACATTTTCTCGGGGCATCACATCTCCCCCTCCTAAAATTGGACATCGTCCCGATGTCCTTTAACCATGAACAGTCCTGGGTAAGCCTTTTTCATGAGCTCTTCATCTTCCGAGGTGGCCTCATCAGGCCCAAAGTACTGCCACTGCACTTTAACTTGGGTAATAGCTCGCTTCCACAACATTACTTCTCTCCGATCGAGGATGTCCAGTGGTTCAACCAATATTTCTCCTTCCGGTTTGACCTGCAACATACAACATCCTAAATAAATTTTCTTTTAAAGGAAAAACACTTAGTCCGATTTGTCGAAGATAATTCTCACCTGTATATCTTTCCATCTGATTACATGTTTAGGATCATAAACATATTTTTCAACACAGAAACATGAAAGATGTTGTGGACACGTATGTGACTTGGCAAGGTGAGTTGGTAAGCCATCGGCCCAATTCTTGCTAAGACTTGGAATGGTCCACAAAATCAAGGTGCCAGCTTAGCACACCCGCTCCACTGTAACGTGCTATTTTCTCTTGAATCCTCACATATACATGATCACCGACTTGATATTCCTTAAACCTTCTTTTCCAGTCTGCAAAACTATTTTGCCTATCCTGAGCTACCTTTAAATTAACTCACACTTCCTTAACCGTTTCTTCCATTTCCTTAAGCATGTCGGGTCCCAACACTAACTTGTCTTCCTGTCCACCCCAGCTTGAGGGTGTGCGACACTTCTTCCCATACAATACTTCAAATGGGCTCATCTGTAATGATGTATGATAACCATTATTATATGCGAACTCAACCAGGTGCAGATAATCTTCCCACTTGGTTGGTTGCTGCATTACATAAGCCTGTAACATGTCTTCCACCACCTGGTTCACCCGTTCTGTTTGTCTGTCAGTCTGAGGGTGATAAGCTGTACTGAAATTCAACTGAGTTCCCAATTCTCCAAATAGTGTTCTCTAAAAAGTTGAGGTCAATTTTACATCACGGTCTGAAATTATTGTTTTAGGTAACCCATGCATCTTAAATATATTCTGCATGAATATAAGGAAAATTTGCATAGCTCTAAAGGTAGATTGCACAGGTATAAAATGTACCGATTTACTTAGTTTGTCCACCACCACCATGATGAAATCATTATTTTTCTTTGTTTTGGGCAAACCCGTTATGAAGTCCATGGAGATGGTTTCCCACTTCCATTCCAGAATGGGTAACAGTTGTAGTAACCTCGTAGGATGATGATGCTCTACCTTAATTTGTTGGCACTCCAAACAACATGCCAGGTATTCAACCACATCTCTCTTCATACCTGGCCAATAATACTCCTTTCGGAGCGAGGTGATCATTTTCTGATATCCTAGGTGACCGGCATAGTGACTTTTATGAAATTCATCCAACAACAATTTTTTAATGCTATTTTTGTTGGGCACATACAACCTTTTCTTGTAATTCAATATTCCAGTAACATCTATTGAATAACCTTACTGATTTTCTAGGCTGGTTGACTACTGTACTTGATGTTTTATTTGCTGATATACAATATCTTGTTCTGCTACTTTTTTAATCATTTCTTCGAAGGGGCTTTTCCATTCGCTATAGGAAATTTCATATAGACATTGTAATTTCCGTCTTAGAGTGTTTGCCACCCAATTCTCTTTCCCTTTCAAATGCTTGATCTCGAAATCAAAACCACTTAGAAAATCCACCCACCATGCTTGCCTGGCATTTAAGCTGGGTTGGCTGAAATAACTGGTTAGACTATGGTGGTCTGTCAATTATAAAAAATTTCTACCCAAAAGGTAATGTCGCCACATGTTCAAGGCGTGAATAACAACTGCCAATTCTAGATCATAAGCAGAATATTTCTGCTCATGTTCTTTCAGTTTCCTGTACTCGTAAGTGATTACCTTCCCTTCTTGCATCAACACACCTCCTACACCCTCCTTGCTTGCGTTAGTGCACACCACATAATCCTTGTTGGGATCAGCTATGCTCAGAGTGGGTGTGGTGGTGAGCAGATGCTTACGCTGATCAAAACTTTTTTGGCATTTTGTGGTCCATCTAAAAGCTATTCCCTTTTTCTGTAAGGAAGTAATAGGGTGTGCTACTCTTGAGAATCCTTCTACAAATCATCTATAATAACCGGCTAATCCCATGAAGGATTGGATGTCTGTCACATCCCTTGGTACAGGCCACTCCATTATGGTCTTTATCTTTTCGGGGTCCACCGCGATCCCTTATTTCGTGATTATATGCCCCAAATATTGCATTTCCTCCTTAAAGAAGTCGCATTTGCTAAACTTGGCATACAGCTGGTGTTCTCGGAGGGTTTGTAGCACTAGCCTAAGGTGCTCCTTATGTTCTTCCATAGTGCGAGAATATATCAGTATATCATCAATAAAGATCAAAACAAATCGATCCAAATATTGATGAAATATGTTGTTCATTAAACACATAAAGGTTGTAGGGGCGTTAGTTAACCCAAAGGGTAGCACCACAAACTCGTAATGTCCATACCTTGTTCTAAACGCAGTCTTAGTTATGTCCTCCTCCTTAATCCTGATTTGGTGATAACCCAATCGCAAATCCATCTTGGAAAATACTGTTGCTCCCTTTACTTGATCAAAAAGTTCATCGATCCGGGGTAAAGGATACTGGTTTTTGATGGTCAATTTATTCAATTGATGATAATCTATACACATGCGAAGAGTCCCATCCTTTTTCTTCACAAACAATATCAGAGCTCCCCAGGGAGACACGCTGGGGTGAATGTAGTTTTTGTCCAGTAGTTCCTGTAACTACATCTTTAACTTTGTCAACTCGAGTGTACTCATTCTATAGGGTGCTCAGGATATCGAGGCTGCCCCTGGTACCAATTCGATAGTAAAATCTATATCTCTTTTAGGGGGTAGTCCGGGAATCTCCTCCGGAAACACATTAGAAAATTCTTGTATCATGGGGATGTTTTTCAATGTGGCTATTTTATCTTTCGAGTTAGCATAGCCTACTTGGATGGCATAAATATAACACCCTTTCCTAATGCATTTTACTAACTGAGAGGCAGTTATTGGCCAAATCTGCACAGGTCACTTAATTCCCTGCATCTCTTGCCTTATTCCAAGTTCATCCCTGTAATAGATAGTCTTTGTTTTACAGTTGACGAGGGACCAATGTTTTTCTAATCAATCCATACCAATTAGAATGTCATATGAGCCAAGGGGAAGCACATTTAAATCTGCCTTCATTGGCTGTCATGCTATATTTAAAGGGCAATTATTGACTTTTGCAAGCACTCGTCTCTTGGCCCCTGTAGCCAGTTGTACTAGTCAAGGGTTCTTGAATTTAATAGGTTGCAGTTTACAATGCTCTACAACCTTAGGACTAATATAACTTAATGTCGCTCCAGCATCAATTAAAACAGTTACAGTAAGGTTTGAAATTTTACCTTCAAATTCCACCATGGTCGTTTGGTACTCACTTGACAATCTTCTAGGGCAACATTAATCCTTGGCAGACTACGTCCTATGCACCGACTGTCGATGCTTCATGGATCTTGTTTGGTTCCCTTCCGTTGAGGGCAGTTTTTGACGTAATGAGGTCCGTTGCGGCCCCAACACTGCAAGGGGCCTTGCTCTCCCTTCACTGTCAAATTTTCCAGGTGGTTCACTGATCCTTGACTCACTAGTTGGCTTTGACCTAAGGGAGCTTTTCTTATATAACCAGCCTAGATCCATCTTAACCCCAAATCTTTCAAGTGTGGAGAGGGATTGAATCTCTCGAGCTGCAATTCATTTCTCAAGCTTCGCGCTAAAAAAATAAGTTTGCACCTTGATAGATTGGATTCCTCTCAGGGCTTGATAGATCCGGGGTTAAGATGGATCTAGGTTGGTTTTAATATAAACTATATATATTTTTTTACGAGTGTATATAAAAGGGGTGTAACATTTTTAAGAATATTTAATAATAATTATATATAGAGTGTGTGTCCTATGGATATATGTTTTCTACTTTCAAATATAATTAAGGCATGCATTAACGTGAATCAAATCTTTCAACATGTAAATATTCTTTTAAGTTTTGTATTAAAAAAAAAACTTTGCATCTTTCTCCTTCCTAGGTAGATCTGGACTTAAAAATAAAAACTAATTTTTTAATTTAATAAACAATATATAAAGTATAATACTTCATGAAATATAAAAGTTAGAAAATAAATAATAATAAAACCTATTTAAATTTAAAAAAATATATAATTTATAATTTTATGAACAGACTTTATAATAATATATATAATATATATATATATAATATATATATATTATATATATATAATTTTGTTTCATCTTGAAGAGGAGTTTGAGGGTGGCTAGCCCTTGCTACCTCGACACTTGTTCATGGATCCTTTATTATTTTCATCACCTTCCTCGTTTCCTTGCAAGTCATTGAGACTTTTGCAATGTGCCAAGTGAGATGTTGTCATGGTGCCTATGTGGAGTTCTCTTTGATGTAGTTGTCTGGTTCTTTGAAAAAACATTGAAGGGGTGGTCATTTGGGCCTTCGCTCTGGCTGCTCAGTTCTCTATTTCATGCCTTTTCTTGCCATCATTTTTTTCATCATCATTTGGATTGCACTATTGATGCCAGGTTATGGTCCATCAACAATCTTTATATATGTAGTGGTTTATTTCACCCGAAACACCTCTACCCATAGTTCTTTGTTTGCATTTGGTAGCACTGTGTCTCAACCTCTTCTTATCTCTTTAAGATTTATCCGATGGTAAATTTCTTTGTACACTTCAATGTTTTTGCAACATATTTTGTTGGGCGTAGCAGCTCTTTCTTGCCCGAGGCCTGGTTTTGGGACTCCTTTTTTAGTCTACAGGGTCGCTTATTCCCTATTAATTTTTTGTGTTTTCCTTTCCATTGTTGGGTTTATGCCTTGCTCTTTTGTGGTAGGGTTTATTTCTTAGTTTCTGAACTTTCTCTAATTTTGTGGCACATCAAATGATTTGATTATGCTCTTTTTAGTATTTATGAGGGCTTGCATTTCCAATATTTTACTTGGTTGGTTCTCCATCACTAGTTTTATTTCAATTCTTTGTGATTTTTGGTGTGGGGTTTTTGATCTTAGGTTTTCATATCCTAAACCGTTTTATTTGTTTGGTTGCTCTTAGTTTGGCTTTTTGATCCTAGGGTTTCATACCCTAAACCATTTTATTGGGTTAATTTCTCTTAGTTTCAAGATGGTTTTATCTTAATGCATATACACACTTGATGTGTTTATAGAATATATTTTTTATTCCCTTATCATAATAAAAATTACAAATTTTTTATTTGAAATATATATATGTGTGTGTGTGTGTTATTTTTTATTTATACTATACATAATTAAATTATATAAATTTATGATATAGATAAAAGGGAAAGAGAGAGAGAGGGAGAGATAGATAGATATAGAGAGAGAATATGTATGTTTGGGAGTGAGATAGAGAGAGGGAATAAGAAAGAGACACATAGATACAAATATAGATATTATATATCTTATATAACCAGCCTAGATCCACCTTAACCCCAAATCTAAGTGTCTAGAGGGATATAATCTCTCGAGCTGCAATCTAGGTGCAATCCTTTTCTCAAGCTTGACCCTCAAAAAATAGGTTTGCACCTTGATAGATTGGGTCTCTCTCGGTGCTTGATAGATCCCGGAATCTAGGTACAATCCTTTTCTCAAGCTTGGCCCTCAAAAAATAGGTTTGCACCTTGATAGATTGGATCCCTCTCGGCGCTTGATAGATCCGGGGTTAAGATGGATCTAGGCTAGTTTTAATATAAACTATATATATTTTTTTAAGAATATATATAAAAGGGATGTAACATTTTTAAAAATATTTTAAAAAAAGTTATATATAGAAGTGTTTCCTATGGATATATGTTTTCCACTT
>APFE031589032.1:0-19152 GCA_000404065.3 Pinus taeda | reverse complement strand
TGTTGGATTTCATTGAGGGGGGCTATAATCTTGTTTTTCAGCCCCAACCTATTTTTGATTTGCTAGTGAAGGGTGATAGAGTTAACATATTGGCTCTTATGTTCCTTGATGTGGCCAGGGTCAAGGACCCAATAAAATAATTCAACTTGGATTTCAAATACTAAATATGCTTAAGGGTTAGTCATGGTTAAAGATTCCAATTGTTAAATTTCTTCTTGAACTTATGGAGTGACATAGTGGTCTATTTCAGCACCAGACTTGGCTTGAGAATGGGATCTAGGTCATGGATTGAGAATAAGATCTGGGTCTTCTTGAAGAGCCACCACCCTATATAAAGGGTGATTTAAGTAGCATGAGAGCACACAGAAGCTAGTTTGAGGTGGACAAGCTAGTTTAAAAATAGAATCTAGTAATTGCATTGCTTCGACATTTTGACTGTATCTTTCTTTCACCAAATTTATACATTCATCAAAAACAATATAACATTCGAAAAATCAACAAGTAAGGTTAACATAATCATTGATACCTAAAACCATTGATATGGTTACTAGTTTTAATCATTCCTCAACCCGCTTGCTTAATGATGCAAGTTATCTGTGAATATACACGTCAACATGTAAGCAATTTTTATTGTTTTTGACTGAATGCATAGTCTGGTCTCCAAATGTTTCTGGCGTGACATCATTTCCCAGAGAAAAGTGATCAGAGTGATGGGTGACATGTCACCCATTGGTGTTTTGGAGAGCATTTGCAAAGTTAAAAAAACCTAGTTCCAGTAATGTTATAACTCTGGTTATCGAATTTTATTTTGAATTCATAATTCTATTCCTATTCGATTCTAGAACGAAAAAATTAGATTATTTAAAAATTAGATTAGAAATGGGAATTATTCATCTTATAAAATTAATATATTATTTAATTTAATTTTTTTTGAAAAGGTGAATATATTTTCAAGTTGGCAAAAGGCTCCAGAAAGATATATTAAAAGTTTGGAGAATTAAAAATAAGATTTTTTTAGGGGAAAAATCCCACCTGTAGCCTACAACAGATGCAAAGATGGAAGAAAAGGGTGGGTCTATGTTAAGCTCTATAGGAAAATGCCAAGGGTGCAGAGGTTGGAAGAAAAGGGTGGGCCAATGATAAGCTTTATAGGAAAAAGCCAAGGTTGCAAGAGATTTCCATGTTAATTCACTTTTAAGTTGAGACTTATAACATGTATGGTTGGATAATGGGAAATGACCATGCCATCCCTTTCTTTAATGTTGTGAGAAGAAGTGGAGTGGCAGCTCTTCTACATTGGCTTTCAATTTTATTTCAAATTGTTATTATTAATAATTGTAAAAAGTGTTGATGCATAAGTTAAACATATATAAATTTTAGAAAAAATCAACCAAATTCTTAGTTTTGGAGATTCACTTTTACTTTAATATGGAGATTTTTAATTTGCAAAATATTTTGTTACAATACCATATGCCTAAAGAGTCATGCATAATTTCATATGACACTTGTTAATATGATATTTTTTAATTAAGTAATTTAATTAAAAAGAGAGAAAATAACATAACTACCTTGAAGATAAATATCAACCTTTGATTTGTTAACACTATTAAGAATATGCTAGAATATTTGATGGAGATTAAATCTTTACTATTCACTTAATAATTATTCATAATTAAATTGAAAATTTTGGGAACCCTATTCCAAAACACATTCCTTGGTTTAATAAAACAATTATTTAAAATAAAAAATTTGAGTAGAGATGCTCATTCTATAGCGAGGGGATGTGTAAGTCTGTCCATCCCTCCTTGCTCTTTAAAAATAAAATTTAAAATTAAAAATGATGAAAAATAATGTTGGGTATAATAAAAAAAAATGCGAGGATGTGTGAGTTTGTCCATCTGTCAATGCTCTTTCAAAATAAAATAAAAATAAAAAATGATGAAAAATAATGTTGGGTATAATTAAAAGAATTGAATATGCTAATGATGCAAGTTATCAGGGAATATATATATATATATATAAGTTATCTATGGAAAGCAATTTTTATTGTTTTCCACTGAATACATATTCTGGTCTACAAATATTTCTAACGTGACATCATTTGCTAGTGTTGGAGTTAATGCTTACATTCCATATTTAAGAAAGTGGTTTGTGATGGTTGAGGAATTCTCTCAACCACTCTCTCTAAATTAGGAATAAGTTGGATCTCAAAAACTCTATTTAATAGAGTGATCTGAATGTAATCTGTGTGTGAGTGTGATTACACATGCACCATTTGTGCCTGATATATGATTATGTTTCTGTAATTGTGTATGCTTTAGCCATTTTTATCATGGTATCAGAGCACAGGATGAGAGGCTTGTGTATTGTGAGTCTAAATCCTTGAAATATTGTGAATTTAGCTGTTTTTATCAGGCGGAAATTCGTATCAGGACACCTATTGCCATGGATGTATATTCAAGAGCGTACGTCCCTCCATTCGGGATCTCGTATTGAACGCTGATCCGATCAATTTGCGTGCATGGGTTTACAAAGCGTTCTCTGCATTTGAATACGACATTGAATGGGATGAGATACAGTTCTCTGTAGCTTCCCGTTATTTTCAAAGTCCCGATTCATCCAAGCATCAAATTAATCTTATACGCTGCAGCTTGAGGATTATATGAACAGAGATTTTTTAAAGCAGCCAACTGTCGGGCATGGCAACGATGGTTGTTTTGACAGCCGATCCAAACGCCCAGTAAGAAATTGAGGTGAGGAACGCACAGAGTTTCTCAGCAGGATTTTGTCTCGCTATTTTAGAAAATGTATTTTTTCCTCTTTTATCATGGAGTTTATGGTATTAGACAAATTCAGTGGTTTGAATTTTCCCTCATGGAAAGTAAAAATACAACTGCAATTAATGAATAAAAACTTGTGGGGGATAGTGAATGGTTCAGAAGCAGCACCTACAGATGCCAAAGAGTTATTTGAATGGAAAAATAGAGATGACAAAGCTAAGTCTATTACTGGACTTGCTCTTTCTCATTCGCAATTACATCATGTAGATCTTACTAAAACATCAAAAGAAATATGGGAACATTTGGCTCAATTTTTTGGTGTCAAATCTACTAATGCAAAACTTTCCCTAAAGCTGCAATTATTTAGTCTAAAAATGAATGAGGAGACATCTATGTTCAGTCATATTGATAATTTAATGTCTCTTTCAAGACAATTAGGTGAAGCTGGGACAAAGGTAGAGGATGAAGATGGTAAAGTTGTATTATTAAATAGTCTTCCTTCAAGTTATAGTAATGTTGTTTTCACTTTGAGTCAAATATCTACACAAACATTGCAAGAGACAATTGCAGCACTTTTGGGGGAGGAAAAACGACTGAAACCAGAGGATACCTAAGTGAACTCTCATGTAGAAAATGCCTTGTGGACAAAGTCAAGGATGAGAAAGAAAAATGCAAACAAAGGTGACATTGAATGCCACTATTGCAAGAAAATTGGGCATACAGCGTGGAATTGCAAAAGTCGTGCTAGTGATGTGTTAAAAGGGAAAGAATCAGCAAATATAACCACAGTTGAATACCAATTGAATTACGATGATGAATCCAATGAAGATAGTGAATCTATTAAACTTTTTTAAAATAACTACGAGTTCAACTATATGTCTGATGCGAGTACTTAAAGATCAAGTAGCAGTATGGCTCAATATGGATGGTTGTCCAGATAGTATGGCAGTTGCGGATTTAGGGAAGGATCACTCATTAGTGGTAGACGTGGAAGTGGTTTCCTAATGAGGTTATGGGATAGATTGGGATGTTGTCCATTAATTGACTTCGAGAGGTCCTTGATTCGGGAGTTGAGGAAGGGAACTCGGGAATCCAACTTGCCAACTACAACTTTCCGAGGGTTACTAGGCCTTGATGGAGCATCTAATGATAAGCTTGATTATTTTGTTATTTTCATGTAATGTAATCATTAAGGGGGGATGTTGGAGTTAATGCTTACATTCCATATTTAAGAAAGTGGTTTGTGATGGAATTCAATATAAATAAGGAAATCTCTCTTACCAAAGAATTCATGACTCAATCATTATTCCTATCCAATCCAAATCAATCAATATTGTTACCACTATAATAATTCAAAGGTGAAGTTCAATATAAATAATGAAATCTCACTTACCAAAGAATTCATGACTCAATCATTATTCCCATCTAGTCCAAATCAATGAGTGTTGTTATCACTATAAGATTTCAAAGCTCAATTTCAATATAAATAATGAAATCTCACTTACCAAAGAATTCATGACTCCATCATTATTCTCATCCAATCCAAATCAATCAATATTGTTATCACTATAAGAATTCAAAGCTCAAGTTCAATATAAATAATGAAATCTCACTTACCAAAGAATTCATGACTCAATCATTATTCCCATCCAATCCAAATCAATCAATATTGTTATCACTATAAGAATTCAAAGCTGAAGTTCAATATAAATAATGAAATCTCACTTACCAAAGAATTCATGACTCAATCATTATTACTATTGAATCCAAATCAATTAATATTGTTATCACTACAAGAATTCAAAGCTATAGTTCAATATAAATAATGAAATCTCACTTACCAAAGAATTCATGACTCAATCATTATTCCTATCCAATCCAAATAAATCAATATGGTTATCACTATAAGAATTCAAAGTTGATTTTCAATATAAATAATGAAATCTCACTTACCAAAGAATCAATCATTATTCCCATCCAATCCAAATCAATCAATATTGTTATCACTATAGGAATTCCAAACTAAAGTTCAATATAAATAATGAAATCTCTCTTACCAAAGAATTCGTGACTCAATCATTATTCCTATCCAATCCAAATCAGTCAATATTGTTATCACTACAAGAATTCAAAGATAAAGTTCAATATAAATAATGAAATCTCACTTACCAAAGAATTCATGACTCAATCATTATTCTTATCCAATCCATATCGATCAATATTGTTATCACTATAAAAATTCACTATCCTTATCCAATGCAAAGTTGTTTAACAATAACTGTCTAATCCAAATCTATTTAAGAGTAAGAGTATGTGCAGATTATCCTTTGCAATCCAAATCAATCACTATTCCTATCATTATAAAAATACATGACTTAATCACTATTCCTATCCAATCCACATCCATTTAACAAAACTGTGTGCCCTTATCCTTTATGGTTGTAGACCACAGAAAATGAACCCCTCTAATTGAATTCCACTATCCATTATTCTCTATTTTGCAATAAACCTTAATAGCTAACTATAATTCAACTTAATAACCCGCTATAATTCAACTTAATAACTATAATTCAACGAAGTAATTGTCATCATCCAAAAAATGATGAGAAAAAATAAATAATGCCTAAGGCCACCACAGGTTGGTAGATTCGAAAGCTGATGCGAACCCTCGAATTGGTGTTTGAGATGTGCGATGCCCTGGGAATTCCATTTCTTGGACAGTCGAATTTCCGGCGGAGTTAAATATCGACATATTTAATGTGCTATCAACTGTCACAATAAAACCACTGTTGTTCACGGTCACTGCGAAAGGAAATACGGGAGTGTCTTGTGTTGAAATATGAAACTCACACCATATTTCATATTCTCCCGCTTCATTCAACTTCCACATGCGAACAAACTCAGCATCGTTTCGATCCACTAGCATGAGATGGCCATCATATTCAGCAAAATTTTCAGTATCAATGATGCGCCATCCCTGGGGCAGTGGGATCTCTGTCCAAACTCCGTCAGCAATATTAAAGGCTGCGATGATGATGCGGGAATCTAGCGTGACAGCCGCCCACTAAATTTTTCCTTCACAAAAAATACCCTTATCAAGGGGACATATATGATCTGGGACCATGGAGGAAAGTTGAGTCCACGCGTTGGATTCTGAATCATAAATCCACATCTCCATCATTCTATTAACACCTTGACCTTGACCTTGACCTTGGTGGTTTAACAAAGAATGGCCTAGAAGGACAGTGCAACGTCTTGTGGAAGAGTCGAAAACCATTCCATTGAAGTGGTAGGCAGGTATAGGAGGACGAGGTAGGTGTCTCCAATTGGTGGTACCAGGAATTCCTATGGAAAGAGCCAACCGATCCCCTCTTTCATGACAACACACGATGCTCTTGCAACTATTCAAAACGATGCAATTGAGCAAAGGCAATTTGTAAATGTGTGAACCAGTACTGCATCCTTCTATAACCCAAAATTCCACGTCATCTTTGGAATCGCAATGGATCTCAATCAGAAACCCCGGGGTAGAACAAAGCGACCATTTTGGAACAAGCGCTTCGAAGGCATCACGAGAAGACAGTAGATCTTTCCACTGTTTGCAGACAGCCCTCGTTGCCCAGAACCCTAATGGGAAGCTTCGCTAAAATCATATGCAACAACACCTCTGGGAGCCTTCGCCAGATTTCTGCTTCCATTGCTAAAATGTTTCTTTCTCCAGGGAAAAAAATCTCAGGCCCTTCACAGCTCTTCACCGAAAAAAAAATCTCAGACCCTTAACAGCTCTCCGCGAAAAAAAATTCTCGAACCCTTCACAGCTCTCCGCGCAAAAAATAAATCTCAGACCCTCCACAGCTCTCCTCAGTGCGCTCCACTTCCAGGATCCAGCCCTCCCACTCGAGTTATATAAAACAATACAAGTCCACAAAACGATCCCCGGTCTGCCCGCTCTTTAGGGCATAAATTATAAAATGTAATCTAGCTTTATCTGTTGGGTGAAATAATTTTTGAAGTGTGACCTGGATTTCTGGTCTTTCCCCATTGTTGATATTAATTATATATATAAAAAGTAATATCCACAGTGATTGATATTTGAATTGGGGTTTTATTAATTTTACACAGATTCCCATCGTTATTATTATAATGTGAGATAAACTGCACACCTTAGAATGTTAAGCACTTTGACACCGATTTTAAGTGTTTTTATTATAAATTTAGGTAACATACTCATTCTCATGCCCCTAAATAATAGGGAATTTGAATATCTGACTTTGTATTCATATTTGTTTTAATGTTTTTCATGAAGTTATTTTTTTAGTATTTTTTTTTTCAAAGTTAATGGTTTTTTAAATTAGTTATTAATATATTAGTGTAGTTATATAAACTAAATATATAATTTTTTTTTTATATTAATTTTAACTAAAATTTGGTAGATATTTTTTAAAAATTGAGTTTAGGATGTTTAATTTACAAAAGTGGAATGTCTCAATGGTTTTTCAAGGTGTTGAATCTATTTACCCATTCAAAAATGTATATTAAAAAACAAAAATTCACAATCTTGGTTGAAATTGTATTGCTCAATTCCCATGAAAAATACTATTTTGTCTATAACTTAGACTAGGCTATGGAAATTTTTAACTTATAAATAGATTTTCTTACAATACCATGGACCAATACCATAACTTATCAATGCTACATGTCCATAAAACCATCTATCTATTAATTATTTATAATTAAATTAAAATTTAATAATCATATTCCAAAAGATTGATAGTTAAGAAAACTGACTCGGATGATGGTACACCTACAACTAAGAGTGATAGGGCTGGTCAAAGGTTGCGTGGTGCACTATCCCTATCAACTGCGCAAGTGCTATTATCGGGGACTCTGCAATGTTTAGGAGTTGCACAATGTCTCCCATTAAGGACTCGACAATTACTATTTGTAGAGACTTCACAAGCATTTCTCTCATGGACTACGTAATGCTTATGTTCCGAGGTAGACATTGACTTCTAAGCTTGCTAGGAATCAGTGTGCTTGTGAATGCATCAAAAGATAAACATGTGTAATAAAATGGCTTTCAAGGAGTTCAAATTAGTCTATCTTATAGGGGGTATTCAAACAATATAAGTTAAATAGATTGATGAGTATTCATTAACTTCAATAATGAGTTATGAGGATTGGCATATTTATTTTCATATAACCTATATTATCAAATGGATGAGTGATATTTCTATTGCACATGAAATTTCTGTGGGGTGGGGGGGGATTCTTTAGCATGTGTGGGGGTTCAGATGAGTCTAGTAGTTGGGGGGTTCATTGGTCTTCCAACTATAAAATCACAACATCATCTTAAGCTTCTTTCATTAATTCATCCACCATGAATTAGCCATTTTTTCTCTTATAGGTGTAGGTAAGGAAAATTTCTTATTTGACCTCTTCTTTAGCATTCCTATATTAGTTATATTTTATAGACATTTTTAAAACTTCAAACTATGGAAGACAAATATCTTGGTGGATATTCATTAACTTTGGTTTCTAGTTACGAGGGTTAGCATATTTCTTTTCATGTCTCCTATATTTTCAAATGAATGAGTGCTATTTTTATTATAAATGAAATTTTTGGGTACTTGCTTTTAGTTTTATGTCCACATTATGAATTCAACAAATATATCATGCCCCTCTTCAAGAACAAAAAATTCCTACATAGATTAATTGTCTAACACTAGGTCAAGAAGCTATAGAAGACTGCATAGCCATTTAAGGAGGCCCTTGAATATGATACAATAAATCTATAAGAAATTATCTATAACCATTCTTGCTAATAATTAGTGAGAAGTATGAATAATAATTTCAATATGTAGTATGAAAATGACACTCAGGTCATTTAGACCGTCAACAATCATATGTTCAACAAAAAGCTATGTTTTTCTGAGTTATATGAGTTGGAGGTATGCCCACCAGATAGTCACGAGTTCCAAATTCCAACATCATTCTTACTACCTCTCCCAATGATGTATAATTTGATGGTCATCTATTGGTGAAAACTAACCCTATTCTTACTAGTAATAGAATTTGTTTCTTAGAGTCCCTAGAACATCATATTTCTAATAATTTGTTTTAAATCCTCTCATGCAGTAAGCTTTATAGCAACCAGTTTCACAATATCAAATTCTTCTCCAAACTCCATTTTAACAGGTTTATTTTTTATCAGAAGCTCTAGTAGCATAATTCCAATCCATAAATATATACATCACTCTTCTCATTTACTCTTCTATAAAATACATATTCTACAATAACAATAAATAGGTTACCATCTATTGTTCCCTTGTCAATAATTTAGCCTAGAAACTATGCCAAGGCACCAATGCTAGTTTTTTATTCAAAAGAAGGTTTTGATTTATTCATCTCATTGTTATTTAGGTTTCATGACAATACCTATTAGCTATATAACCAACATACTAGATTTACTAATGCATAAAATAACTAGATAATGGTGACAAAATAATGAGCGAAAAATTAATCATACTCCACATTATTCACTGAATACATTCATTATCTATTACAGTGTAAAACACACGAGAATACTATTTTAATGGTTGTATAACAAAACAATAATTTTAATTAAATGAGAAAGTGACAAAAATCTAACCTTAAACAGAGGTATGATAAAAAATAAACAACTTCAATCATAAATACACATGTTGAATAACGTTTCCAATGGTGTAAGGGAAATTGAGTCTCAATTAAACATCTCAAGGTATCTCAAATAATATCAATCATTGAAAATATGAAACTTACAAACAAGAGAATTCATAAAAATAACACTATGGCAATAGTTGTAAGAAGAACATGTTGATTAAAAACTTTCACAAGATTGTCCTCAGACACAGAAATGAAAATTCACTCTCAAAATTCAAAACATTTTAATGAGTTCCTTTTGATATTTTATACAAAAATTCTACAACAAATTATTTTTGCAAAAACAACATTTTAGGAACAAACTAAGTAAAATATAAACGATTTTCTATTGGTCCAATAACCTATCACCACTCATCCTTATTTTTCTATATTTTGTTGTTGATATCAACAGAATTCATAGAGCGAACTAAGTCAACTATTCCAAATATTTTCTAACTAGATAATTGTATGACACCATATTTCTGTAATAAATATCTAATTATGTGTAATTTTGATAAGTTGGTGTGGTTGAAAATAACATCCTTTCTCAATGCTAAATGTGAAAGTCATTCAATAGCTTATCCATTATTGTCGACTCATTTAATACTCCACTCATATCTAAAAGTTTGTTGGAGTTAGCTCTAGTTCTTAGTAAAATTTCCCTATATGTATCCAATGATCTTTTTTTTCCATTATGATCCCAAAACGAAGGCATGGCCATATCCCTCAACATATCAAACCTGGAATTGGAAATATTGACGGGCCTCCAAATTAGGTACAAATTAAGGCCCATCCAGCCTTACCTAGGCACATTAAGCCTCTCCTTCTGCACTTAATAATGTATTTCTCAACTTTAATAAGTTCTTAGGAAGGATATAGATGATTAGCATATATTTTGGGCCTAATGTGTTTATTATGCATAATATTAATGATATTTGGTACAAATCATAGAAAATCCAACCAAGAGGAACTATGGGACCTATCCCCTAATGAAGGATAACCAAATCTAGGTTGGCCTAGAGATACTACTTCTCCACATAACTGTGAATAAGGGGCTCGAGTAGCCCATTAGGAGTCAAATTTTTGAAGTTAGAAATCAACAATAGTTAATTGAATGATTTGGCATAACATTTAAATTTTGTAATATTTCATGTATGAGCACATTTTTTGATCAACGAGAAGCATTTTTGGTTGCTATATTATTCTTTCTTTAGGGACATGAGTCTCTCTGGGTTAAGCCCCAACATTGGTGCTCAAGGCCTCTTTGTACTTTCATTCTCCATGCATTAGTTAAGCTAGTCATTTTGGTGATATCAATTTTAAATAATTTTTTTCACAGTTTGATAAGTTAGTTTTTGTGTTAGTCTTTGTAACCACCCCTCCCACATTTATCCAAATTAACTAGCTTTTCA
Organism: Pinus taeda; assembly: GCA_000404065.3. Taxonomy (NCBI): domain Eukaryota; kingdom Viridiplantae; phylum Streptophyta; class Pinopsida; order Pinales; family Pinaceae; genus Pinus; species Pinus taeda. Next base: position 8,279 of record APFE031589032.1, on the reverse strand, counting down.
AAGTAAACATGAGATGAGGGCTACTATGAAATGACCCAACCTCTTAAGTATGTTTAAGGAAGCGGATTCAATAAAATGAAACCTTAATGACCTTCCTGAGGAGCTACAGGATACCTAGGAGCTAAATAAAAACACCCAATGCAAAAACCCTCAGCTAGATTTCTTTTTAAGTGACCTTGGCTTCCAATCGCATGCATGACATGGACTCCATGTGGTTATAGGCCTTCGACTACATGTATAAGCCTACTAGGGTGTGTTTATGGTCCAAAACTTCTAGTTCATAGGGTGCAGTCCTGGATTCTAAGCCACCGTTTCAGACTAGCCTCTAGACCACTGTTCAGAACTTAGTGATACTTTCTAGAATGATAAAAAACATCAAGACAAATCCATTTATATAAAACTTGATCAAATACTTGAACTAACCATGCCTAATTATGGCAATCATTTTGTCAAGCACATGGTGATCATGTAATCTACAGGCCATGAATGCATATCGAAATATAAGGGTCTAAAACTTATATGAGAATCACCAAGAAGGTCTAATTATCTCTCATAATAGTTGCAACAAATCTTTTTATCTCATGCATTCGTTAACCATTCATGAAAAAATCAAACATATCAAGAGCCATAGATAGAACATGTTATGGAACGATGCTTATAACCAACATATAACTAGAATAATAACCATGATAGAACAACCATCAAAGCCACATAATAACAAGTACAAGTACTCATAAAATACAATAGGAGTATATATTATTAACATATGCAAAATCCAACCAAATTAGGGCCTTACATGTGCCACCCAAACATAGATTGGGCTGAATCAAATATTTATTTTAGCTAATCACCCCCATGCCATATTCCAAACATGAATGTGGTAATCAAGACATAAACAACCAGAGATTATTTGAGATTGAACCAACTCCACACTCATGCTCCTGTGATCTCGCCAAAATTGGTCAAGAGATCACATAAGCAAACCAATGCATAAATAACCAGGGATTTCTGAAGATTAAACCGCCTCCACCCTCAAGCTACCGTGATCTCACAAAAGCTATTCATGATATCACTAAGCCCAAAACAAGCTTGGATGCCTCAGCATTTCTTCACCATTACCTTAAGGAATTTTCTTGTCTTCACCCACCTGTTAAGGGATTCTTGGAGATTAGATCACCTCCACCTACAACCACTGGGAATTTTCCTAAGACCACCTAACCTGGTTCTAAAACCATATGGAAATCCAAAGCTCAATCAAATAAAAGAACCCCATCACACCATGATTATATTCAAATGGCAAGGCAAGGTTGAAACCACTATCACACCTGGAAAAATCCATGCTAATGACAACAAGAGAACCAAATAGACAAATGCGTAGGTTTTAACCCCATACAGAAATTACTTGCATACAAATTCTAAAACACAGAAAATAAACAATGGAGAGTATAACACATAAAACACATATACAGAGAGATTTTCCCCTGGATCCCAAAACCGGGACTACTAGCTTGATTTTTCATTATGTTCTTTTCAATGTTATAATACATATTTATACATATCGAAGCATCCAATACCACAATCATGTCCAAAACCATGGACTAATAACCATTACGTCCAAAACCATGTGCAAAAAATGATGCACAAAACCATAGGTAGGTCTGCCCAACCTAATATAGGGTCCAAAAACAAAGTTTTCCTGGGCGTTGCCCTAGACCCCATAGAGTGGGTTACCTGCACCCCTCAAACCTCAATTGGCGCAACGAAGGCGGGGCTCCACCCCCATTTTAACCCCCTGGTTAACTACGTGGGCTAGTCATGGAAAGAATATACCACAACCCAACAAGATGCATGTATCATGTATTCACAAACCAACTAGGAAATCACACATGCAACCTATTACCTACAAGTCTTCTGACTGATGCTACTTGATCCAACTTTTCTTTGCTTGTCCCTTTATGTCCTTTTCCTTCATTTTCCTTCCTTGTCCTTACTTTTCTTTACTTTGCTTGCTTTCTTGCTTATTTCCTCGTCATGGTGCTCTTCTCTCTCAAACTAATTCCAAATCCCATTTGAAAAAAAATGTGAAATGATCCTCAGAAGACTTTTATGAACGAGGCCTTTATTTTCTCTAATTTTCTCTATTTGCTCTTCAATTTCACTCTCATTCAAACCTCTGACCTTTCAACTCCCTTTTCTCTTATTTTCCTTTATTTTCATAAGTTAAATGACAATTAATTCATCTTTACCTTTTCCAATTCCTTTTCCAATTTCTTTAGCCATAATAAATAACAAGTGATGCCCACTAGGATGTTTTTTCCAACATTTAGCTTGTAATATGTGTCCCATGACCTTGGTCTTATTTTTCCTTTATTGACTTTGTTACATGAAATTTTAATCTAAGGCTATTATAAAACCCTTCCCCTTATGGGTACATTGTCTTCGGTGTTTAATGACTCTTATGACCAACAAAACCACTGAAAAAACAAAACATTTTTCCCATGGAGATTTATAACTTAGCTCAATGCAATATTTACAATGAACAACCTACTAAAAAGAAAAGCCAACATGAAAAACATAACAAAATGACATCCACACTACTTATTGGATCTTTATAACACAATTCATTACAGTATTTACAATAACAACCATACACAAATATGTACATATACCAAAAATCCTTTGCCTCAAGTGACAAATAATGAATTATACATAACCCATATTTGATCAGACATCTCCCATGTAGCATCATCGAGCCCAAAGTGCTTTCAATGCACTTTAACTTTCTCGATTGCTCAATTTGGACCATGAGATGTTTCCGTTGCAATATGCACTAAGGTTTTGGTTATAAGTCTCCTTCACATATATTTTAAGAAATGAAACAAGGAAAACATCATGGAATATCACTGTCAGAGGCAGTGCAAGTCCATAGGCCACTAACCCAATCCTCTCAAGAATCTCGAAAGGTTTGAAATACTGACGTGCCAACTTGGCACATCACCGAATCCCCAAGCAATAGTTCTTGTGCTTGATGTGCAAGTACACATGCTCGCAAACATGAAACTCCTTAAATACCCTATGTTGGCCTGCATAATTCTTATGTCTATCCTCTTCTGCCTTTAGACTCTTATTGATAACCTACATTTAATGTTCTATCTCTGCCAACATGTCTAGTCCTATCAGTACCATGTTCACTAGATCACTTTAGCTAATGGGAGTATTACAACTCCACTCGTAGTGCGACTGAAAAAAGGCATCCTCAATGACCCTTGATACCTATTACTGTAAGAAAAATCAACTAGTGGAAGTCACTCCTCCCACCTCCTCTGTTGGCACATAGCATACATCCTCAGCATATAATCTAGAATCCTGTTGATCCTCTCTGTCTGCCTATCTATCTGCAAATGATAAGTTGAACACAAATCCGACTTCGTACCTAAACCTTCAAATAAATCGTTCCAAAACTTGGAAATGAAGTTGGCATCTTTGTCAGATACAATCTTCTAAGGTATACCATGCAATCTCACTATCTCCCTGATGAATACCTGAGCTACCGCACGAGATGAATTAGTAGACTTCACTGGAATGAATTGATCTACCTTTGTTAACCTATCAACCACAACCATAATAGAATCATGTTGTCTATATGGCTTCAGAAAATCTACGATGAAGTTCATGGAAATGAAATCCCATTTCCATTGTGGAATCAATATCAATTGTAATAGACCACCTAGGTGCTTACACTCTTCTTTTACTTGTTGATAATCCAAACATTTAGCGATGACTCAAATAAATTTTTCTTCAATTTCAGTTAGTAGTGTTGGGTTGTGTTATATTCTTTCCACTAATAAATACCCTAGTTAAATTGGTATGTAGTTAATTTCTGTATGTGTTTAAAACCTACATTTGGTATTAGAGATTTTTTTGCTTCAAGGGGATGCCTTTTATGCTGAGGGGTTTTGCTCGGGCCTATGGTAGACCTTGTTCAGTGAGAGGCCTGCGAGATCGATTTTGGTGGTGAAAGAAGATGGATGATCTGTTGGTTGATAAATATCATTGGATCGTGGTAGATTCGGGTACTAAACCAACGTGAGTGTTCGATGAAGAATGGAAGAAGTTGGATCGGAAGACAAAGAGAACAATACGATTGTGTGTCTAAGATTTAGTATTGTTGAATGTCTTAGGGGAAGCTACGAATAAGGCTTTCTGGGACAAGTTAGGGACTTTGTACAAATCTAAGTCTCTGGTGAATAAACTGTTCCTATGAAAAACATTGTATAATCTAAGGATGAAAGAGGGAGACTCGGTGACAGAGCATCTAAATGCATTTAATACTGTGGTAAGTCAGTTATTATCTATTGATATTAAAATTTTAGATGAAGATAAGTGCATCAGTTTGTTGTGTTCTCTACCAGATTCGCGGGATAGTGTAGTTATTGCAATAGGTAGCAATGCAACTTCCTTACAGTTTGATGAAATAGTCTCATCCTTACTAGCGGAGGAGATGAGATGGAAAAATATGGAGATCTAAAATGGTGATTCCTTGTCTATACGAGGAAGGTCACAAAGTAGAAACAAAAATAAGTCATCGAGTGGGAGATCTAAATCTAGAGGGATATCTAAATCTCCAAGAAAACCTGTAAAGGTGTGCTGGAAATGCGGAAAGGAAGGGAACTACAAAAGGAACTGTAAATCTAAATTTCCCAACAAAGGAAAGGGATATGATGATGCTCCTTCTACAGAGGCGAAAACCGCCTCAAATGAAGGTGGGGATGTGTACTTGGCTTCTTCAAGTACACATGTAGATCATGAGGCATGGTTGATTGACTCAAGTGCATCCTTTCACTTCACTCCCCATAGAGAGTGGTTCTACAAGTATGAGAAATATAATGGTGGTGATGTCTTCTTGGGGGTTGACAGGAAGGCTAAAATTGTTGGCCACGAAAAATTTAAGTTGAATTTGCAAGGTGGAATGATTAGAACACTTCTAGGATTTTTGCGTATTCTTGCATTGGCTAGAAATTTTATTTATGTAAGCAAGCTGGATGATGCAGGTGTAAAAATAATGTTCAAGAAGGATACCTACAAGATGGTTCAAGGAGCACTGGTATTGATGCAGGGAGTTCGGATTGGAACTCTGTACATGATGCAAGGTAGCACTTTTGTTGATGGGTGCAACAATTGTGTGGTTCCTGAAAGTGGAGTAGAAAATCTAGTGGTCTCTGGAGAAGAGACCATGCTATGGAATCAAAGGCTTGGACATATTGGAGAGAAGGGCCTTCATATACTTCATGGTAAAGGTATGGTATAAGGTATGACTAATAACTCTCTGGATTTTGATTTCTGTGAAAATTGTGTATATGGAAAGCAAAATCGGGTGAGTTTCCCCTCTAGTGGTAAGAGGGTGAAACAGATATTAGAGCTTGTGCACGGTGATGTTGATCCAGGTGGATGTTGGTGGCCACACACCTATCCCACTTGGACCCCCACAACTATTTCTTTCAGTTTTTCAGTTTCCTTATTTGTAGCACAATTTATTATTTTTAGTAGTTTTTTGGGTCCTCAACTTTTGGAGCCATTTTGAGGCCCTAAACAACGTTTTTTAGGAAAACTAGGAGCAACATCATTCTATAACCTAAGTTATATTCCTTGGATAGATCTTTCTAACGAGCTAATGTATGCATAAAATGGAGATCGGATGCCAAAGTTACGACCCCGAGAATTTGATGTACCAATTTACCCAAACGGGGCCCACAGTTTAGCGTTTCATCCTCTAGGGTTAGGTTTTTAGATGTTAAGGGTTTTTCATTATTTCTCAACAATAAATAGGCCTTCGAGCCTCATTGTAACTCAGTTCAGGGGCATGTAGCTTCCACATCTCTTCTCGGAGATAAGCTACCATTGCCCTAGCTGGTTTCTTTCCATTTCTGTTTGTAAGCATATTTCAGCATTTTACAGTAATGAAATGAAGTATTACTTCTGCTGCATCTATGTGTTTATGATTATCTCTGTAATTTGTTGCATTCCTGTTTAAATCTGGATCAGTGGTATCAAAGGGGTCTGCTTTTTCTCTATTTTTATTTGAATGTCCCCAACGAGGTCGGGATATAAGGAGTTAGGGCTTGGACTAGTCGAACATTTGCAAGACCAACCTTGCAAATCCAGACGGCCTCCCACAACAGATGAAAAGAAAGACGAGGGGGAAGGAGATTCTATCAAAATATTGCTCGAAGAAGCCCTCGAGCGACAAAGGAACACGATCATGGACAACTTTGCCCAGATCCTTCAGCGGCTACCCAGGGGTGACACGTCAACTTCCAATAGCTACTCTGGAAACGCCACGCCATTTAAGGTACAAGGTAATTTTGGAATCCCCATATTTGAGGGTCAGATAGACACAGATGCCGTCGATAAATGGTTAAATCTTCTAGACAATTATTTTCTATTCATGGTATTTCCAGTCAAGAAAATATTGTTTTCGCTCTTCTCAAAGCAACCCTCGACATCAAGGACTAGTGGGAAACCTACTGCAAGAAAAAGGATGAAACTACGGGATCACTATTTTCTGTCGCACCCACTTGGAATTCCTTCCAAGATTCCATCAAGGAGTAGTACTACCTTGTCAAAAACTAGGAGGACAAATACATAAAATGGACCACGCTACGGCAGGGAAGGGACCAATATGTTCTAGAGTTCACAAACATTTTTCATTCCCTTCACACACAATTGGGTATCAAGGACTTTGAGCTACATTTGGTACTCAAGTATCGTGGCCACCTACACAGATACATCCATGAAGAGATGGAGTTCAGGAACATCTCCTCGCTCAGCACGATGTACCGATACACTATCAAAATCAAGCAAAAGTTCAAACAAAAGAGGCGAGACTTTAGATCTGTGAATCCAAAGCAAGGGAAAGGCTTCCCCAAATCGCAGAACCAAGGAAAAAGCTAAGGTAGAGCAACCTAAGAAAACCCATCGAAGCTACAAGAAAAGAACAACACCATGAATTCGAAGAAGGACATAGGGAAGTGGTGTGAGTTCCATAAGAGCCCCACCCACAACACAAGTGAGTGTCAAACCAAGTAGTGACTGGTAGTCGAGTTCAAGGCTTCAGAATCAGATGCATGTTTCGACCCTGAGTTAGAAACCAATAAGGGGAATGGCAAAGGGAAGCAGATTATTTATGTGGAGCCCAGTGCCACTGTTGCCACCATGAAGATCCAAAAGAATGAGCCTGAAGATCCAAAGGAGGGGGAACATCTTTTCCACTCACAAATGTGGGTGAAAGGTTCACCGCTACAATTCATTGTCAACAATGGTTTCCAAAAGAACCTCATTTTTGTAGAGCTCATGAAGCGGTTGGGTCTACCGACTACACCGCAACCACAACTATACAATATCAGGTGGCTTCACCAAGGATGAGATCTCTGAGTTTTACATCAGTGGTGCCTTCTCTACAACATCAAACCCTTCACAGACGTGGTATTGTGTGATTTTGCACCTCTGGATGTTTGTCATGTACTGTTAGGCCAACCATACTTATGGAGGCGACATGCTGTGCATGAGTCAAGGCCTCGCACTATCATTATTTCTTTGGGTAATTCATTATATAGGATACCAAAGGTAGCCCCATCTACTGCAACATATTTTGATTCCTGTCAAAATCTTAGTCAAAGAAGCCCTCGAGTGACAAAGGAACGTGATGATGGACAACTTTTCTCATATCCTTTAGTAGCTACCTAGGGGTGCCACATAGACTTCCAATAGGTACTCTAGAAATGCCACATCGTTTAAGGTCCAAGTTAATTTTGAAATCCCCATATTTGATGGTCAGATAGACACAAATGTCATTGATAAATGGTTAAATTTGTTAGAGGATTATTTTTTTGTTCATGATTTTTCCATTCAGGAAAATATTGTTTTAGCTCTTCTCAAAGTAGCCCCCCCCCATCAAGGACTGGTGGGAAACCTACTGCGAGCAGAAGGATGAAACTATGGGTTCACTGTTTTCAGTTGCACCCACTTGGAATTCCTTTTAGGATGCCATCAGGGATTAATACTACTGATCCAGGTGGATATTGGTGGCCACCTGCCAAGTCCACCTCGACCCCCACCATTGTTTCTCTCAACATTTTCAGTTTCCTTAATTGTAGCACAACTTACTATTTTTAGCAGTTTTTCGGGTCTTGAACTTCCAGAGCCGTTTTGAGGCCCTAAATGACGTTTTTTGGGAAATCTTGGGGCATCATGGGTCCATAAATTGATGTTTCCCTTCCCAA
>APFE031589023.1:74417-104792 GCA_000404065.3 Pinus taeda | reverse complement strand
GCTTTGAACCAATTGAGCTATACAAAAAATTTGAGAGAGAAAGAGAGGGGGGGGGGGCTTGGGTTGCGTGCTTGCCTTGAGAAAGCTCTTTTTTCCTACAAAACAAAAACACAAAACCCAACACGAATATGCAAAGAAAAAACGAACCTTACGGCTCGAAGTGCTTTAGCCGAAAAACTAAATATTTTTCTCAATGTTTCTGATTTTCCGAGATCACACTAAGGTGCAGGGAAAAGAGCATACGCATGAGAAAAAAAACCTTCCTTTCTGTTTCTGATTTGCCCAGATCGCACAGAGTCGCAGGGCAAAGAGCATACGCAGAAATGAAAGGTATAGATCCGGTAATAAAAAAAGGCTAAATAAACAGAAACGGAAATAACCGGAGAGAAAATAACAATAAACTGCAGATAAACACTATATACCTCCAGATCTTAAAAATGACGCAGATAGGGCTACCGGAAACCTTTTCGTGTGAAACGAAAGGGGTTCCTCATTGGAACAGATGCTTCGAACACAACAGAGCAGTCCTCTCGGCTCGAAAGCGGTCAGAAACAGTAGATCTAGGAAACGACAGCCGCATGCAGTTCTACCGGCTTCAGATTTGGATCACCAACGGACTCGGCCCTCAAATAGCTCCAATACCATGTAGGAATTTACAGGGTAAGTTCTTCAGAAAGAACACCAAAAGGACACCGCTCACAACCAGATCTCAAATCAATACACCAGTATTTTTGACGTAGTTAAAACCCTCAAAGAGGGAAACAGTCCACGGCCTGAGCCAACGTGGCCACTTCAGGCAATTTATTAATCAAAGAATGAAAATTTACATAAGCTTTCTCTCATAGACGGATTACCCGAACAATGACCCTCCATGCTCTTTAAATAGAACTCATGGACCAATCGGGTGTCAAGCCACGGATCAAGTGTCGGTAATACCGAGGAGAGAGTGAACCGTCGGATCATATCGTGACCGTCGGATTGTAAGTTACAAAATGTACAACGGTAAAGAAACACACTTACCTAACTCTATACCTAACTCTATACTAGACCAAGTTGAACTTAACTATTTCCTATGTGTCAGAATATCCTAACAGTTTCCCCGTCCATTTGTTAAGAGCACATGTTGGAAGGTGGACAATCCGACCCAAAAGATACTTTATTCATTATGCAATTGAGTGCTTATGCTTATTTTTCATTTTGACATTTGGCATGGATTATGGGGTGACTTGGAAGAAGGAAGGGCTTTGACTGTGGTTTTGTTCCTCACTTTCAATGGGAGGTTAATCCTCAATCCTAGTTTATTGGGATCTCTCCAAGTGGCCCATGGCTTTATAAAGGCACTACTTGGGAAACCTTGGCTTTAGGAAGGACACTACTTGGTAAACCTTGATTGAGATAGCGTGGGCCTTTTTTCCTCATTTCATACTTATCACTTCTCTACATACATTACAAGCCCTTATTTCAACTCCCTTCCCTGGTTCCACATGACCATGGGTCCATTGGGATTTAGCATACCCCCTCCCCTTTTCCACATATCTGGGTCAAGCCTGGAAATGTTGCTTCGGGAGGTTGATGCAACTAAAAGAAAGGAAAAAGCATATCATGGCCACAACCAAGAAACAAAAGAAAGAAAACTATAAAATGTAGAAGATGGTTAGGACATTAATAGTTCCTGGGGCCAATGTTGCCCTACCACATCGTGGAAAAGAACCCTTGCATGTCCCAACCCTTGGTGGGCGATGAACTGCCCCACCGCTAAGGGGGTGACCACTGCTACACATCATTCAAAGCATGCTGTCATCTCCTAGAGCTTTGGGCAATAATACAATGAAAAATTAAGAAAAAGTAAAAGGCAATAAGAGGGGTGGAAAAACAAAGGCCGGGGTAACTCATGCATCCACGATTGCTACCTCCTCACATATGTACGCCCAGAATGTGGAATTCCTCATCATTGCTACCCATTTGACGATGGCATTTGGCCCTGAGACCCGTTGTCCCCTCCATTACATCCCTATTCACATGACACCTATTGATTGAAAGATGTACCAGAGACATGTCTTTTGCCTTAGGGGCTGGGAACACCTAATGAGGTCGTCCATTAGCCACTCCTACGTAGGGAGGTAACACTATTACGTGATCAAAGCCCCAAATTTGGATGGGTAGCCTTGTATGAAGTTTCATTTACCCCTTGACTAACAACCTTGGTCCACTTAGATGCACTAATGATTATTGTACCTGATTGTGAAGATGCGGCATTGGATATTGTGTGTGATTGGCAGATGATTTCCATCACGAGTTGGGCAACTTAACCGAGGCCCAAGTCCACTAGAGGAGCATTATGATACCCTATAAGTGTAGCGTGAGAGCCATGGGATTCCTAGGAGTTGCAAAGCATCATTCAAATTTCATATCCATGGGCACTCTCTGCATCTCAACAAGTTTGCACTTTGCCCCATATTATTCACGAGATAATGCACTTGGACCAGCATACCCTAGCTGGCTTAGCAATGATCACATGTTTTGGAAACTGATTCGAGGCCCAAATGAGGTTTGTTTCACCCCTTGAGATATGGGAGGGCTAGTACCATCCTCAGAGCTCTCAATGTTAGAGCAAAACTAGGCTATTGCACTACCAGGAGATCCATGAGACCAACTTTTGTGCCCCAAACCCAAAAATGGGGTCCACGAGATGATTTGCATGGAAGTCTAGGGGTCAACCTCTAAACCTTGATTTTTGGAACCCTCTACACTCAATTTGGCACTGGAGGAGCCCAACGCATGCCCTCAAGAGGCTTACGCATGCATGACGTCAACATTTCAACCCTCTTGTCTGTGATCTATTATGATTTACGTTGTCTATAAGGTTGGCTTGTGACCTTACTTAGTTTTTGCCCATTATTTTATTGTTTAAGGGGCTGGTAGGCTAAAATTATATATCATTAAACACATATAAATTAAAGAGATGTCATTTCATCTCTCATCATGATCACACTTGGAAATTTCAGACCTCTTAAAGGAACTTGCATTTGTTGCTTTGTGGCTATTGGAGTTTCTTGGAATGCATTTTGATGTGTAGAAGCTAAATTTGGATTGCCTTTGGAGCTATTCTTTGCAAATGGATGGATATATTGCATGTTATCTTGTAAGTGCTCTTTGTTGAATATTATCATTTGAATGTCTAATGAATGGAACTATTGCTTCTAGATTATGCTATTTTGTGCCTAAATTTGTTGAAAATAAATTTTGAAGGCTATTGAGATGAATGTTGCATATGTTACTCATGCATAACATGCAATGGATGTTCCTATTGGGGAATCTCTTGAAAGGTCTCCCAAGAAACTCCATTTATCATTGAGTGGGTAAATGTTGGGATTTTGATACCTAGGGCATCAAAATTTGGTCTCCTTTATCTGGAGCATCCTTGACACCATATTGGGCAAGACAATGGTCCAAGTCTTTGGTGATCATCTCAGAGTTTTTGTTAATTGGAGTTAGGGTTTTGCTAAATTTAGAAGTGCGTTAAATTTGGTAGAGGGACCCACAAGTGAAGCTAAGGCACAATTTACTTTTTCTTAATTTTGACTTAGGAAAATTCTAATTTTCCTATAACCAAAAAGTAAATCGATCTCAGTTGTCCATGGAGATTTAATCTCAGCCATTTGTGGAGTTGATGGGTTAGTTCGACTTGAGTCGATGGGTCAATTCGACTTTATAAAAAGGGGAAGGGTGTAGATTTGGCTTCTCAGATTATGCACTAGTGTTTAGCTCAACAAAAGTTGGTTACAGTTTTAAGACCACTGATAGAATAGGGGATCATCAAGAATGGTGGTGGAAGCAGATTTGGAAGCTGACTTGCCTTGCAAAAGCTAGACCATTCCTCTGGTGCATCATTAGAAATAAAATCCCTACTTGGGATAACCTTAGAAAGCGACGTAAAGAAGGCCCAAACTAGTGTATATTATGCAAAGATGCAAAATAATTGGTTACTCATTTGTTTTTGCAATGCTCCTTCATGTTGAGTATATGAGCAAAACCAGTCAACTTCTTGGATGCGCTCTAGACTGGAGGGTAAATAATTTTTTGGAAGCTTGGAAGTCTTGGTGGGAATGCTTCTAATGATGATGCGTGGTGAAGCATCCCGCCTCTTATTCGTTGGGGGGTGTGGTTGGCTAGGAACAAAACCACTTTCTGGGATTTAGGCTCTGCATCTGATCTCATCTTTGCTGAGGTAGGGGCTATTTACGCCCTCTTACCTTCCAAGGAACATTACTAGGTACAGAGAAACATCATTGAGGAAGTAATTAAGAGACAAATTCCTTGGTCTTACTTTGACGGGGCATCCAATGAAGATGGATCATGCGGTGGTGGTCTCATTCTCCACCTCAATGAGCAACATTTCCTGAAGTCAAAAATTGGCTTGGGCCAGGGTTCCAACAATTATGCTGAACTTCTTTCCTTAAAATTACTTTTATGCTGGACGCAGGAACATCATTGCTTATCTTTGCAAATATTTGGGGATTCTCTGAATGTCAGTTAGTTTTTGGTAGCAACGGACAAACGTTCTAGCCCCTATGTTGTCGAAGAGGCTAAGGAACACGAGATCTCCAAAAAGGGTCCTAGCCAGGGACAAGACTCGAAAGGGGAAAAGAAGAAGAAAGGTCTGTTGAAAGTCAAGTGCTTCCGCTGTGGTGAACTTGGTCACTGTGTTAGCTAGTGTCTTAAGAGAAAGAAGGACAAGAAGGGGAAGTAAACAACTGCTTCAACAGAGATTGAGGATTTGTTCGCCACATTGGAAGATGAATTCACACTGATAACAACATTACCTCCAAGAGGAGGAGGAGCATGACACTTTAGTATGCCAGGCTGGGTAGGGTTCGAGGAAGGAGCAACAAGGAGATCGAGAGCAGCGCCAAGGAGGGCTTGATCAACAGATCAAATCTAGTTGCTGAGCAAGTGATTCCTCATTTGGACCATTACCTTTGCTACGTGAGCCCATACTATCATAGTAGCAGTGAAATCGCACACATGTTTGCAGTGATAGCAGCAGCGCAGAGGCATCAACAGTGTGAGATCAAAGTAGTGCAATAGTATGGTGGACAATGATTGCTAGAGTATTTCCTTTGCAGAGATTTCCAACGTCTCAGTGACAGAGGGAGATCTACTTGCAAAGAGAAGATGCAATCTTTCCAGTAGTGCGAGTTGACTGTGGCAAAAGGAGTTGTCGGGGCAACAAGGTGCCCGACTAGTCAGATTGATTTTATGAGGAGAAGCAGTTCCCAGTTTGATGGTTCAATTTCCAGTGGAGTTTGAGTTATTTTCCTAGTGGTGCGAGTTTGCTGGGAGAGGATGCTTGAACGTAGTTGCAGTGGTCGATTCAGGGTCTCAGAGGGAGGCCGAATTGATTTGGAGGGGCCAAGTAGCTTCCATGAGGTCAGATCAACTAGCAAAATTGAAGGAATAATTTTTTTGGAGGTTTGCTAATTTATGGCAACTAGTTGTATAACAGATGTTAGACACCAACACCGTGGATCAGTTCGACTACAACATGTTCCACAGATTAATCAATTGTAGATATACTCATGAAGGCCTTTGGCAGAGCAAAGTTTGTCTACTTCAGGGAGCAAATGGGAGTAGTGGAGAACACCTTCTTCGCTAAGAGGGATTGTTAGTTTTTGGTAGCAATGGACATGTGTTCTAGTCTCCATGGTGTCTAAGAAGCTAAGGAACACGAGATCTCCAAAACCCAGAAAAGGTTCCGCAAGAAAAGCCTTAGAAATACCTCAATTAGATTAGTCAGCCAATAATTAAATATTTTCTAAGTCTAACTTAGGAAAAGTGGTCAATTAAATTAGATTAATCGAGGGAGGTCGATTATGCTCCAGAGAATTCTGGAAAAGTGAATTGATGGAGTCAAGATGATCTCAACCATTGATTGAGATGTGATCATGGTTGTTGGTTGCCCAACAAAAGATTATAAGAGCAAGGCAATGGGGTTTGGAGAAGACATCAAAAATCATTTGAGCAATTTGACTACCCAATTGTAGTGATTCAACATGGGCGCAACTGAAGCTAGGGAGACACCGAGCAATGGGGTTTCAACAGAGATTTGGGAGCAGGACTCCGAAGGAGATTTTCTCAGATTTTGTAGTGTAAGAGTGACGGGAAGAGAAGGCTGAATTATCTATAAAGGAGGCCGATTTAGCAGCACAAGTTAGCCAGTTTATCCAGTGTGAGTTGCAGGAGAGATCACGTTTCAGTTGCTAGTTGTTGGATCTATCACTCAGAGGTAGAGTGAATGGGTCTAGAGCAGTCCAGGAGGTAGAATGACTTGCTGGGAAGGGTTGCTAGAGGCTGTACGAATTTTCCAGAGCAATAGTGCGCATTTCCAGTCAGGTAGTGCGAGTAGTCAGGAGGAGTGCGAGTTGCCACAGAGAGGCCAGATTGAGTTGTAGAGGGAGACAATGAGTCTCCAGATTATTTTGCCAATGGAGATTAGTATTTGCTGGAGGCTTGCCATTCTATGACTAGTTGTAATTTTCCAAATTACAGAATAACAATAAAACCTTCATCTGCTGTATTGGTTTTCCCTTCGGGGTTTTTCTAGGGACTATTGTAAAAAAATAACAGTGTCAAAATTATTGTGTGTGCATTATTTTCTCAGTTCCACTATATTTTGTTTTTTGTAGCATATTTTATTTGTGAAGAATTGTAATGAGTTTATTGATATTTGTTGATAATAATTAACAAAAAACAAATAGACTGCATAAGATCAGAGATAAATTTCGAGTTGCTGTAGTTCGTGGAAATTTCACTTGGTACTAGAGCAGAATAGATCAGAGAATTTGTAGAGTGAGGTTGGTGCAGATCAGAGGGAGATCAGAAGCACTAAAGAACAAATCTGCACAGACAATTTAGCTAGTGCGTATAGCAGAGGCAACAGTGCAATTACCACTCCAGGGAGGTGATCTAGAGGAAGTGCGACTTGTCTTAGTGAGAAGTAGCAGGCAGTGAGGTTGCCAAAAAGGGTTTTTGGAGGTAGATCATATTTTGCAGAGTAGATCTGGCACAAAGGGTTTGCAACATAAGGGTTTTGCAAGTAGCAAATCAGTGCAGGTTTTGGAAGAGAAAGCGAACGAGGGTTTCAAAACCTAGTTTATTTAATTTCTCCAGATTATTTGAGTTCGCAGATTTTCTAGAGATGGCCGCTGTAGAATTGAGAAATCAAGACAAGGTTGGATGGAGTCTCCAACTTTGGCATTTCGAACGCCAGGATGCTATTTCTATTGGATGATCATGGTTTGTAGGAGTTTTGCTGCAACAATGATAATTGTACCAGCAGATCCCATCCAGTTCCATGAGTACAAGAGGGATAATGCCAAAGCCAAGAGGATGATCCTTGATGGAGTAAGGGATCACATCGCTTCACATATCGCAGAGAAGACAACTGTTGATTTGGAGTAGCATTAGATGTGCTCTAGCCATGAAAATTGGTGGAGAGGCTAAAGCACATGAGATCTCCAAGACCCAGAAATGGTTTGGACAGATTGTACCCGGTTTGGAAGGTATTAAAATAATTAATATTTTTAATGGAGTTCCTAAGTTTAAACTTAGGTAAAATAAAATATTAATGGGTATTAATATAAAACTGGGTTAGAAGGTTCTAAAAGTCATGGATCAAGACAAATCTAATCTTAGCCGTTGATATTAAAATAATTAATATTTTTAATGGAGTTCCTAAGTCTAAACTTAGGAAAAATTAAATATTAATGGGTATTAAAATAATATATCGCTAATTAATCTCCCAAACCTGGTGTTGATTTTAATATCTTGGCCGTTGATTAGAAGGTTCCAAAAGTCATGGATCAAGCCAAATCTAATCTTGGCCGTTGACTAGAGATTTAATCTCGGTCGTTGATGGACCAACGAGAGAAGTATAAGAAGAGGCTTGAGAGTCAGTTGGAGAACACACCAGAGTGATCAGTCATTCATTTTGCTAGAGTCGAGTTGCTAAGCAAAAGTGAATCAGTGATCAGCAGCGAGGGGCAGTGAATACTGGAGAGAGAGGCAAAGACAGTACTGAGAGACCAACGCAGAAGCAGGGAGAGCGAGAGCAGCAGCCAGTTCAGGTCACGCAGGGCCCAACAGAGATAACGTAGAGGCCAGAGGGATTGCGTCATCCATGCAGAGGCTGTTGGAGTAATGTGGAGGGTCCCAGAGGCTGTGCAGTGCCTCAGAGGGATGATGTAGAGGGTCCTGGGGCTGGCGCAGGTTAGCATGAGGTTGATGCAGAGGCCAGAAGGGCCAACGCTGAGCTTTAGTTGCACAGGAGAGGGTTTCGTGGGACAAGTTTTCTGTATACCTATTTTCGAATATAGAGGTATTGCTGTCGTGTATTTTTCTCTATCGGGTGAGCCGGTTAGGCACCCAATTGTACTCAAGGAAATACTGCATAATAGTAAACCCTCAGAATAGCTGCACTGGTTTTCCCGCATTGGGTTTTTCCAGGGACATTTGTCCAAAAATAGCGGTGTCACTTGTGTGCTTGTTTTCTTTTAGTTGATGATTTGTAGATGTTGTGACTGTATTGTGTTTATTCCGGTATTTAAATGTTTAAAATAACTTGTTCAGAATTTTCAAGTAGAAGAAATAAACCAACATAATACAGATTAATTTTCTAACGGATAGACTTGGAAAATTCAACAACAACAACGAAGGAGATGTGGGAAGCCATCGTTAAGCTGTACCAAGATTCGTCAGAAAATCTAAAGATGATCCTCAAGAAGTTGAGGACGGATAAGATGAACAAGGGCAAGGATGTAAGACACCAATGAAGATGTGGGATACCATTGTCAAGCTGTACCAGGATCTGTAAAAAACTCAGAAGATGATCCTCAAGGAGAAGCTGAGGACAATCAAGATGAACATGGGTAAGGACGTAACTGCTTCTCTCTCTAGGATTGAGGCCGTCAGAGATGAGCTAGCTGCAGTTGGTAAGAAGCCAGTAGAAGATGAGCTAGTGCGTATAGGACTCAATGGGTTTACCAAGGAATGACGCATGTTTGTGCAAGTAGTTTCTGGGCATGGCAAGCTTCCGGGCATGGCAAGCTTCCAGATTGGGAATGCCTATGGAGTGACTTCACTCAGGAGGAGCTGAGTCTTAACTTGGTTGAGGGCACTACTAGTAGAAGTGGCAAGACAACGAAGGTGAAGGAGGAGGAGAATGTTGTCCTTGTAGAGAAGGGAAAAGCGAAGAAGTGTCCTGTTGACCTTGTCGCCTACACCTACCTACAAGTCAGTGAGAAAAGCCTTCAACCCCACAAGGTGTGGTTGGTGGCAGGGAACTCAGAGAAGGGGCTGTCATACTAAATTCCAACTCTCTTCGTTTGAGTTATCTCCTAGGTTAGCTAAGGGGGGTGGTCCCTAATGAAAAGTTAAGTTAAAAAGAGATGTGAGTTTATAGGAGAATTATTAGAGTTAAATAGATTAGCTCTTTAAGGTTTATAAACAAAAAATTGATATGAGCAATAACCATTGTAAGATGAGCATCAAATACATAAATAACCAGTGCCTTCCAAGTATTTTCTCTTTAAGAAATGAAATTGTATTTTGCTTAAAATGAAGTGATATGCTTTCAAATGGAAAGCCAAAATAAACTTGAAAAGTGAAACACTAAATTGTTAGCACAAGATATTATAAATGTTTTCAAGATGAATAAGTCTACAAATCAAAGCATGGAAACTATCTTGCTCAAAAGGTTACAAAAATAACTCAAATGTTAGACCAAGATGACAACAAAGTATGTTACACAAATAATCTACAAGAGGCTAGGCCAAAGAGTATGAGCAAGCTCTCCTCTTTGACTAGCCATGACTTAGCTTTTTGAAATAGCTAGATATTGATAAATGATGTACAATACGTAAAAAATAATTTTTTCCGAGTTTGATATTTTGATGCAAGAAATAAAAGCTTTAAGAAACTTGAAAGAATCCCTGCAAGACACAAATAAGATATAGATGAGACTTTGGAATTCAAAACATGTAGGTTCTCCTTGAATATATTTCAAGAATGGGTTGATTCCTCCGAGAATTTCCCCTCATGCTTGAAAAGCTTGACCAAATAATGATTCATTTACAAAACTTCACCACAAATCATTAAATCGACATGAAATTAAATAAGTGCAGTGGAAAGAATTATTAGAGATACATTTATTATCCACTAGAAGATTTCTTTTCCTAAAGCAAATAATTAATTCTTATGCTAATATGAGATAGTTGCATACTAACATAACTTGAAACAAGCATGAAAGAAATAATGACATGAGGAAATAAATAGAAGCATAACAAGTCTAGAATTTACCACACATGCAAGGAGAAGAACACCATCACGCTTTACCCCAAACACTGTTGTATTATAGTGGGAGTAGTGAATACAATCCCACAGAGTCTCCTCGAGCACAATAACTCGTATTACATCATACCATATGAGAGCCCATGGCTCTATTATATAGAGAGTTGGGAGCAAATCCCAATGAAGAATGACAATGAAAATGACATTGGAGCCAATCCCAATGTAGAAGTGATTAAACAAGTGGCATGAGGTGACAATCCCAAAGAGAAATTTGAATGTTGGATGGAGCTCTAATGCCAAGTGTAAAAATCAAATTCTGGCAAGTGGACATCATTTTCTTCTTCCCTTATGTGCTAAATTCGAATTTTATGATAGAATGACAAGTGTATATGGGTGGCAACCCATGTAGGGACAATTTCCCACAAAATCCTCCACCAAATATTCTCCCATATCCTCCCAAATGTGCATTAACTTCACAAATTCGAATTTCCTAGTAAGCAACTTTCTCCTTTAATGCCAAAAATTCGTTTTTGTTTGAGCACATGTCTTTTCCCTGATTTTAGGAGTCCACATCACCTTGGGACTTCACTTTAAATCCCCCACAATTTTCCACCTCATTTCCACAACATTTAGCATGTGTGGATATTTATTTTTCTCCATTTATTTAATTTCTGGCTTAATTAATTGTCAGATTTCCCACTAAACTTAGGAAAAGTTGGTTTTGAAGGTTCAAAACACATTTTTAACACATCAAAGTGTATCATAGTAGAATGTTGAGGGTGAGAGGTGTAAATTTCATTACTCATACCCCATACAACTTCTCTAAACATCACTTATTACATTACAAGTACAATTTTATTTGCAATTTTTTTACCTGCGGGAAATCTAAAAAATTAAAAAATGGCTATCTAGACTTAACCAAATTCCACGATTTTTTTTGTGTGATCTTGTATGGTAATATACATCGACTCTAGACACTAAGATGTGTGAGGGGCTCAACCTTCAAACCGTCACCCTGACTCTGGGCTAAAAAGTAAGTGAAAAAACCCAAAAAATTATTCGCCTCTGAAAAAGAAAGGATAATTAACCAGATAAAAAAAACACTCCAAGGTGTACTCATTTTCTGATCGAGTCCCAACATCTTAGGCCTGTTACATACTCAACTCATCATTACTAGTATCACCTATTAAAATTCCCAGAGGGTGTGGAATTTGGGTACAAGAAAGATGATTAAAAAATAGAAGCAGAGTTAAAAAACTCTGTTGACTGATGATATTTGATGGTACAAGTGTCCTCTGGATCATCCTTGGGCATGCAGTCTTCATATAATCATCGGGTGCCACTCCAGTGGTCAACATGTCCCAGCCAAAGATTAGAGTCAAAAGGGGAAAAGAAGAAGAAAGATTTGTCAAAGGTCAAGTGCTTTGACTATGGTGAACTTGGTCAATATGTCAGCCAACGTCCTAGGAGAAAGAAGGTTAAGAAGGGGAAGTAGGCAACCGCTTCAACAGAGATCGAGGTTTTGTCTGCCAGATTGGAGGATGAATTTGCACTGATAGCAACAATACCTCCACGAGGAGGAGTAGCATGATACTCTAGCATGTGAGGCTAGGCAGGGTTCGAGGAAGGAGCAACAAGGAGATCTAGACCAGAGCCAAGGAGGGCTTGATCAATAGATCAGATCCAATTGTTGAGTACATGATTCCTTAGTTGGACCATTACCTTTGCTACGAGAGCCCATAGTATCATAGTAGCAGTGAGATCACACATAGGTTTGCAGTGATAGCAGCAACCTAAAGTTAGTGTAGGGGAATCAACAATGTGAGATAAGAGTAGCATAGTAGCATGGTGGACAGTGATTGCCAGAGTATTTTCTTTGTAGAGATTTCCAACTTCTCAGTGATAGAGGAAGATCTACTTATAGAGGGGGAATGCTATCTTTCCAGTAGTGCGAGTTGACTAAGGCAAAGGGAGTTGTTGGGGCAACAAGGTAACCTGCTAGTCAAATTGATTTTTAGGGGAGAAGCAGTTCCCAATTTGATGGTTTGATTTTCAGTGGAGGTTGTTATTTTCCCAGCGGTGCGAGTTTATTGGAGAGGATGTTGGAATGCAACTGCAGAGGTCGATTCAGGGTCTTAGAGGGTGTTAATTTTTGGCAGCTAGGGAGAAATTCGCTACCCTACATTTGATAACATTTTTATTTCAAGTAATTCAATAAAAAGATTTGTATTAAGGTCATCAAGTTGGCTTCATCTATTTGGAAGGATATTTTTTTTTTTGTTATGAAAATTTGAAATTCGTGTGAGTTGGCCTCATGTCAGCCTGACCCCAAAGAGACACCTATTTAGATTAGGGAAACAACTATTTATACTCCGTTGTGTTGATCTCCAAAGTCTATTTTGGATGGCATGGATTGGTCTGATATTTTTGGTGGGTGTTCGTCTCTCTCTCTCTCTCGCATATTGCCACAGGACTCTCGCTCTCAGTATGTCTCACTCTTGGCATGATTGTACAAGCTACAGGTATCTCACATGATCTTGAAGTCTCTAGTATTTGGCAAAGGTCTCTTGCTCTCACATACTCCTTAGTTCTATCACATTTGGCATAAGTCTCTTACATCATGGCTATAGGTCCTTCTCTGTGGCTACATGTAACTTGCTTTCTGGCACAAAAATCTCGCTCTCTCACATGACACATGATTCACGTATATAACTATACTATCGCATAATGGCATGGCACTCCCATCTTTGTTGGTATGGTAGTCTCGCACTCACTGTATATGTAATGATACTTGCATCACACTCGCTGTATATGGTTGGGCACCTGCATAGCATTCCGTACATATGTTATGCGATGGATTTTCTTCTAATTGTCCATGTATGGCTGGTCTTAGTGATATATATGTACAACAATCTTGACACTATGTATGGTTGGTCTCAACGATATATATATTGGTCTTGGACAGTTGTATTGACTCTACATATTAGTCTCGGCACATTACATATGGTATATGCATAGTGCCTCTCGGGTATATCTATGGCATTGTTGCTATACATGTATGTATGTATGCAAAATAGTAGTATGGTATTGTCTGCAGAGCAGAGATATAAAATTATATGCAGAACAATGGTATTATATATTTTTGGTATGTCTCAAGCTCCAACTGTAGAGGAATATGTATGGTCTTGGATCTCAACTATATGTATATTGGAATGACAATGTAGTGCAGAGCATTAGTGGCATCACTTTATGTATCCTTGAGATATGTGTAGAGATCTGTCATTGAAGTGATACCCTAATGTTTATATATGCGGAGGCCCTGTTGATATGGCTTTGATTCTAAGCAATGAGCAATAAATTTGTTGTTGATGTATCTCTCTATGGATGTACTTTGTATCACAGTTGAACAATTGATGAAGTCTAATAGAAGAAGAAGAATTGATTGTGGGTTTTCCCTCTTGTGGGGTTTTGCCCTGGACTCCGACCAAATTCTGGTGTCTCTATTTGTGCATGCTTTTCCTTTATGTTCTACTACATTTTGAATTTTATTGTTCTTCCTACATAATTGTTAATGATGCTATGATGTTGTGGGGTGAATAATGATGTAATGCAATTATCTAAAGCAAAGAACAATACAACTCTAAGAACATTTAGCAGAGGGAGGCCGAATTGATTTGGAGGGGTTGAGTAGCTTCCAAGAGGTTAGATCAGCTAGCATAAGTGAAGGAATAAATTTATCAGAGGTTTGCTAATTTATGACAACCATTTGTATCACATATGTCAGACACCAACAACATAGATCAGTTCGACTACAACATGTTCCCACAGATCAACAGGTTGCAGATATACTCACGAAGGCCTTGGGTAGAGCAAAGTTTGTCTACTTCAAGGAGTAGATGGGAGTAGTGGAGAACACCCTCTTCGCTAAGAGGCAATGTTAGTTTTTGGTAGCAATGGATAGGTGTTCTAGTCTCTATGGTGTTTAAGAGGCTAAGGAACAAGAGATCTCCAAAACCTAGAAAAGGTTTCGCAAGAAAAACCTTAGAAACATCTCAATTAGATTAATTAGTCAATAATTAATTATTTCCTAAGTGTTCTAAGTTAGGGAAAGTGATCAATTAAATCAGATTAATTGAGGGAGGTTAATTTTGCTCTAGAGACTTTTGGAAAAGTGAATTGAAGTCAAGATGATCTCAACCATCGATTGAGATGTGATCATGGCTGTTGGTTGCCCAACAAAATATTAGAAGAGCAAGTCGATGGGGTTTGGAGAAGACATCGAAAATCATTTCAGTAGTTTGACTACCTAGTTGCAGAGATTCAGCAAGGGCGCAATTGAAGCTAGGGAGACATCCAGCAATGAGGTTTCAACAGTGATTTGGGAGCAAGACTCTGGAGGAGATTTCTTTAGATTTTCTAGTGTTCGAGTGACAGGAAGAGGAGGCGAATTATCTGCACAGGAGGCCATTTTGCAGTGCGAGGTAGCCAGTTTATCGAATGCGAGATGTATGAGAGATCATGTTTCAGTTGCCAGTTGCTGGATCTATCACCCGGAGGCAGAGTGAGTGGGTCTAGAGCAGTGCAGGAGGTAGATTGACTTGCTGGGAAGGGTTCCTAGAGGTTGTACGATTTTTCTTGAGCAGCAATGCGCATTTCCAGTCACGTATTGCGAGTTTGCTTAAAGGAGTGTGAGTTTCCTAGGAGAGGCCAGATCGAGTTATTGAGGGGGACAATGAGTATCCAGATTATTTTGACAATGGAGATCAATATTTGTCGGAGGTTTGTCACTCTACAACAACCAAAATTTCTCAAATTGTTGAATAATAATAAAACTGTCATCTGCTGTATTGATTTTCCCTTCGAGGTTTTTCCAGGGACTCTTGTCAAAAAATAATGGTGTCAAAATTTTTGTGTGTGCATTATTTTCTCAGATCCAATATATTTTATTTTTTGCGACATATTTTATGTTTGAAGAATTGTAGTGACTTTATTGATGTTTACCGTTAATAATTAACAAAAGACAAATAAACTATAAGTTCAGAGATAAATTTCTAATTGCTGCAGTTCATGGAAATTTCACATGATACCATAGCAGAATAAAATTATAAATTGGAGAAACTTTAGAATGAGGTTGGTGCAGATCAGAGGGAGATCAGAAGCACTCAAGAAGAAATTTGCGTAGGCTATTCAACTAGTTCGTATAATAGAGGCAACAATTCAATTTGTAGTCTACGGAGGTGATCTAGAGGAAGTGCGAGTTGTTTCAGTGAGTAGTAGCAGGCAGTGAGGTTGTCGGAAAGGGTTTGCGGAGGCTGATTAGATTTCGTAGAGCAAAGGGTTTGCAACATAAGGGTTTTGTAAGTAGTAGATCAACACAGGGATACACGAGGGTTTCCAAAACCAATTTCTTTGATTTCTTCAGATTATTTGAGGTCTTACATTTTCCAAAGATGACCGTAGCAGGATTGAGAGATCAGGACAAATTAGATGCGATGGAGTCTCCAACTTTGTCATTTGGAAGGTTAGGATGCTATTTGTATTGGACGAGCATGGTTTGAAAGAGCTTGCTACAACAGTGGTAACTATACCAATAGATCCCATCCGGTTCCATGAGTACAGGAAGGATAATGTCAAATCCAAGAGGATGATCCTTGGTGGAGTAAGGGATCACATCGTTCCACATTTCGTAGAGAAGACAACAACAAAGGAGATTTTGAACGCCATCGTTAAGCTCAACCAGGATTTGTTAGAAAATCGGAAGATGATCCTTAAGGAGAAGCTGAGGATGGTCAAGACGAACAAGAGCGAGGATTTAAGACAATAACGAAGGAGATGTGGGACGCCGTTGTGAAGCTGTGTACCAGGATCTGTCATAAAATTAGAAGATGATCCTCAACGAGAAGTTGAGGACGGTCAAAATGAACAAGTGTGAGGATGTAACCACCTATCTCATCAGGATTCAGGTTGTCAGAGATGAGCTAGCTGCATTTGGTGAGAAGACAATAGAAGACGAGCTAGTGTGTATAACACTCAATGGGTTTACCAAGCAATGGTGCATGTGTGTGCAAGTAGTTTTTGTGCGTGACAAGCATCTAGATTGGGAATGCCTATGAAGTGACTTCACTTAGGAGGAGCTGAGTCTCAGCTTGGTTGAGGGCACTACTAACAGAAGTGGCAAGACAACGAAGGTGAAGGAGGAGGAGAAGGTTTCCCTTGCAAGGATGGGAAAAGTGAAGAAGGGTCCCGACCACGGACTAGAATTGAAAGGGGAAAAGAAGAAGAAAGATTTGTCGAAGGTCAAGTGCTTCGGTTGTGGTGAACTTGGTCACTATGTCAGTCAGTGTCCTAAGAGAAAGAAGGACAAGAAGGGGAAGCAAGCAACTGCTTCAGTAGAGATCGAGGATTTGCTCGCTGGATTAGAGGATGAATTCACACTGATAGCAGCAGTACCTCCAGGAGGAGGAGGAGCATACTGGAGGAGGAGGAGCATGACACTCCAGTATGCCAGGCTGGGCAGAGTTTGAGGAAGGAACAACAAGGAGTTCTAGATCAAAGCTAAGGAGGGCTTGATCAATAGATTAGATCTAGTTGCTGAGCTGGTGATTCCTTAGTTGGGCCATTACCTTTGCTACGGGAGCCCAAATATCATAGTAGCAGTGAGATCGCACACTAGCTTGCAGTGATGGCAACAGTGCAGAGATAGCGCAGGAGCATCAATAGTGTGAGATCAGAGTAGCATAATAACCTGGTGAACAGTGATTGCCGGAGTATTTTCTTTGTACAGATTTTCAACTTCTTAGTGATAGAGGGAGATTTACTTGCAAAGGGGGGATGGATTCTTTCCAATAGTGCAAGTTGACTGAGGCAGAGGGAGTTGTTGGGGAAACAAGGTACCCTACTAGTCAGATTGATTTGCACGGGAGAAGCAGTTCCCAGTTTGATTCTTCGATTTCCAGTGGAGGCTGAGTTATTTTCCCATCAGTGCAAGTTTGTTGGATAGGATGTCAAAATGCAGTTGCAGAGGTTGATTTAGGGTCTTAGAGGGAGGCCGAATTGATTTGGAGGGGTTGAGTAGCTTCCAAGAGGTCAGATCAACTAGAAGAAGTGAAGGAATAAATTTACCGGAGGTTTGCTAATTGATGGCAACTAGTTGTATCACAGATATCAGACACGAACAACGTGGATTAGTTCGAGTACAATATGTTCCCACAGATCAACAGGTTGCAGATATACTCCCGAAGGCCTTCGTTAGAGCAAAGTTTGTTTACTTTTAGGGAGCAAATTGGAGTTGTGGAGAACAGCTTCCTCGCTAAGAGGGAGTGTTTGTTTTTGGTAGCAACATGCATGTTTTCTAGTCTCTATGGTGTCTAAGAGGTTAAGAGGACCACGAGATCTGCAAAACCCTGAAAAGGTTTCACAATTAAATCCTTAAAAACACCCCAGTTAGATTAATTAGTCAATAATTAAATATTTCCTAAGTTTAACTTAGGAAAAGTGGTCAATTAAATCAGATTAATCGAGGGAGGTCAATTTTTCTCTAGAGACTTCCGGAAAAGTGAATTGATGAAGTCAATATGATCTCAACCATCGATTGCAATGATTCAACAAGGGCGCAGTTGAAGCTAGGGAGACACCGAGCAACGGGGTTTCAATAGAAATTTGGGAGCAAGACTTCAGAGGAGATTTCTTTAGATTTTCTAGTGTCCTAGTGACAGGAAGAGGAGGCCAATTTGGCAGTGAGAGTCAGCTAGTTTGTGTAGGGTGAGTTGCAAGAGAGATCACGTTTTAATTGCTAGTTGCTTGATCTATCACTAGGAGGTAGAGTGAGTGGGCCTAGAGTAGTGCAAGAGGCAAAACGACTTGTTGGGAAGGGTTCCCAGAGGCTGTATGGATTTTCCGGAGCAACAATATGCATTTCCAGTCAGGTAATGCGATTAGCCAGGAGGAGTGCAAGTTGCCTGGGAGAGGCCATATCTAATTGTAGAGGGAGACAATGAGTCTCCAAATTATTTTGACTATGGAGATCAGTATTTGCCAGGGGTTTGCCATTCTACGACAACCAGTTGTAATTTTTCAAATTGCTGAATAATAATAGAACCCTCATCTGCTGCACTAGTTTTCTCTTCGGGGTTTTTCTAGGGAATATTGTAAAAAATTAGAAGTGTCAAAATTATTGTGTGTGTGCATTATTTTCTTATTTCCAGTGTATTTTATTTTTTGTAGCATATTTTATTTGTGAAGAATTGCAACGACTTTATTGATATTTGCCGTTAATAATTAACAAAAGACAAATACACTGCATGAGTTTGGAGATAAATTTCCAGTTGTTGCAGTTCGTGGAAATTTCACATGGTCCAGAGCAAAATAGATCCGAGAAGCTCTAGAGTGAGGTTGGTGCAAATCAAAGAGAGATTGGAAGCACTAAAGAACATATTTGCGTAGGCTATTCAGCCAGTGCGTATGCAGAGGTAGTAGTTCAATTTCCAGTACAGGGAGGTGATCTAGACGAAGTGCGAGTTGTCTCAGTGAGTAGTAGCTAGTAGTGAGGTTGTCAAAAAGGGTTTTCGGAGGCAGATCAAATTTCGCAGAGAAGATCTAGCGCAGAGGGTTCGTAGCATAAAGGTTTTACAAGTAGCAGATCAACACAGGGCCACAAGAGGGTTTCAAAACCTAGTTTATTTAATTTCTCCAGATTATTTGAGTTTGTAGATTTTCCAAAGATGGTCGCACCAACATTGAGAGATCAGGATAGGTTGCATGTGATGGAGTCTCCAACTTTTGCACCTGGAAGGTCAAGATGCTATTTCTATTTGACGAGCATGGCTTGAAGTAGTTTGCTACAACAATGATAGTTGTACAAATAGATCCCATTTGGTTCCATGAGTATTGGAGGGATAATGCCAAAGCCAAGAGGATGATTCTCGATGGAGTGAGTGATCACATTGTTTTGCATTTCGCAGAGAAGACAACAACGAAGGAGATGTGGGACGCCATCGTTAACCTGTACAAGGGTCCGTTAGAAAATTGGAAGATGATCCTTAAGGAGAAGCTGAGGATGATCAAGATGAACAAGTGCGAGGATGTGAGACAACAACGAAGGAGAGGTGGGACCCCATTGTCAAGATGTACTAGGATCCGTAAAAAAATAAGAAGATGATCCTCAAGGAGAAGCTGAGGATGGTTAAAATGAACAAGGGTGAGGATGTAACCACCTATCTCACCAGGATTCAGGTTGTCAGATATGAGCTATGTGCATTGGTGAGAAGCCAACAAAAGACGAGCTAGTACGTATAACACTCACTGGGTTTACCAAGTAATGGTGTATGTTCGTGCAAGTAATTTCTGGGCGTGACAAACATCCAGATTGGGAACTCTTATGGAGTGACCATTGAAGAATGTAACTAGGGTCGGTCTTCATAAATTTTATTTAAGTCATGATGTAATTGTCAAAAGAAAGACAGAGAAATTTTTATTGACTTATTAAAGCATGGGTTTCATGCTTAGGTCATTGGTCAATAGGTCAAAACACCCACTGTATTCTCTAGGATTTTGTCTTGAGTCATTATCATTATCATTATATTCTAGATCCTTCTTGGGCCTTTTTATGTCGAGAATGAATTTTTTTTTTATGTCAAAATTGTGTCTTGCCCCACCTCCATCAAGTCGGCCTAGCCTCCATCAAGTCGGCCCCCAAATGCATCAAGTCAGCCTAGCCTCCATCAAGTCGGCTTGTCCATCAAGGAAGCTACATCAACTATATATAAAGAAGTGCAACTCAACCATCTTGTGAAAATTCCAAACTGGAATCCTATTGCAGCAACTGGAAATTATTCTCCTAATTGTTAATTTAATTTAACAATTTATTTGCTGTTTGCTACGACAAATATCGAATAAATCACATTGCAACCTACACAAATACAATTGCGGAAGAATAAACGCCGGAAGAAATGTTAGCACACATGCACACACACAAAAATAACATAATTATTTTTGGACAAAAGTCCCCGGAAAAACCCAACTTGGGAAAACCGGTGCAGCAATTGAGGGCTTTATTATTAAGCAACAGTGAAATCATATGAGTACAATTTGGATGCCGAATATTGGCAATCCTGCAGAGAAATACTGGCATAAATCTAGTGAGGAAATTTCCTCACCCCACAGGCAAATCTGGGCTCTGACCTCAACTCCAAATGAGCCATCCAAACTGGCTCTCCGCAGCCATTGCATCACCCTAGCGCAGTTCCTTCTGCACTCAGTTTGGAACAACCTTTCCTCAAGCCGTCTAGTCTGCTGCTGTCTGGGAAAATGTCTCTCTCGGCCTCCGGAACCTCTACTCAGTTTCTGGACTGAAACTCGGCTTTCCCTAGCAGTATCGAAACTGCCTCTAGAGGCTACTGCGTTGCCCCAGCGCCAGTCTCTCTGCGGCTCTTCCGCCTCTCTGCAAATGCACTCACTGGATTTGGAAATCTTCCTCCGGCTTCATTGTCTCTCCCCCTCTCTCATTGCTTTGATCTCTAACTCTCTCTCTAGCAACTCACTGTTGCTACTCTGGAAATCGATCCGCTAAAAAATTGAACCTCTCAAGTGTCTTCTCCATCACCAAATCGATCTCCTCTTATAATCCTCTGTTGGAGCACCAATGGCCAAGATTAAAACATAATCGATGGCTAGGATCATCTTGGAGTCGATCCATTTGGGTTTCTAGATGATTCACGCCTTGACATAATTAATACTGATTAATTAACGATATTCCCTAAGTTTAGACTGAGGAAATATTTAAAAATTGGTTAATAATCTAATTAAGTCATTTCTAGGCGAAATTTCCATAAACAATTTTTGGGTTTTGGAGATCTCATGTATTTTATGTTGATTTGTGGTAGCTTCAAATATGCTCTAGCCTTGAAATTTGGAGGAGAGGCCAAGGCACATGAGATCTCCAAGACCCAGAAATCGTTTTGAGTGATTCCATCTGGATGAGGAGTTATTAAAATAATTAATATTTTTAATGGGTTCCTAAGTCTAAACTTAGGAAGATAAAAATATTAAAGGGTGCTGATAAAGATAAAGATGAGAAGATTCTAAGAGACAAGGATCAAGTCTATTTTAATCTTAGCCGTTGATTAGGGACTTAATCTCGACTGTTGATTCATCAACAGGAAAAGTATAAGAGAAGACTTGAGGGTCATTTGGAGACACACTAGCAGATATGTAGTATCTCAAGGAAATTTGATTCTCAAGGAAGAGAAGATCGATTTCAGAGGGAGTTGTAGGGTGGAGGAAGAGGAGGGCTTCAGTAGCAAGCAGAGATTGAGGAGGAGGTGATGCAGGGGCAGTAGCAAAAGGAGAGAAGCAGTCCAGAGAAGAGACGCAGGGCCTGTGCAGGCCAACGCAGAGGGATGCAGAGCCACTCAGAGCCACGCTGGGTCAATCAGAGTGACATAGAAGTGGGAGCAAGGTCTCCAAAGTGTCAGATAGTCTCAGAGGGGAAGTCTCAGGTATTTTCTTTCAGTTCTCTGTAAAAACCATTCCTTGTAAAAGCAATTGTTGCTGAAGTTTAATAAATCCCTCATTTGCTGCACTGATTTTCCCGCATTGGGTTTTTCCGAGGACAATTGTCCAAAAATAATTGTGTCGATGTGATTGATTCTTGTGCATGTATTTTTTCTCTGGGTAATTGTGTGATAACTTCAGTAGAATTTATTTTAATATTTGCTGAAGGAATTTCATAAATAACTTATTGAGAATAATACGTAGGTGAAATAAATCAGTTGCTGCAGTGATAGAATTTCAGTTTAGAAATTTTCACATGGTATCAGAGCAGAGATCCGATAATAGAAAAGGAAAATCGATTATGGGTCAAGAGTATGATGCAGAGGCATCCACTCAAAGGGACTCGCGTAGATTTTCAGAAGGATGCACAAGGGACGAATATTCGATGTTAGCTTCCAGATTGGAAAAAGAAGCCGCTTGCGTTGCAAGCTCTGCCTCCTCGGAGGTTTGGTACATAGACAGTGGAGCTTCCTGGCATATGACAGGAATTCGAGAATGTTTTTCAGATTATCAAGAAGAAAGAATGAATTTTCAGATCACCATGGGGAATAAGGCGAAGTGTATTCCAGTAGGAAGAGGTACCATATTTTTTCAAACCGAAGCAGGAGAGCGACTTCGGGCAACCAATGTGCTGCATGTGCCGGGATTGGGGATGAACTTACTTTCTGTATCTCAACTTCAAAACAAGGGCTATGACGTTTTCTTCATTAAGGAGAAAGTATATGTCAAACACCCAAGTTGGAAAAAGAAGGCTTAGACTGGAATTAGAAGTAACAGGTTGTACAGGTTACAGCTAGAATCACCAATGGCACTAATAGGTAGTAATGGAGACAAAGACTTGAATGAACTATGGCACAAGAGGATGGGACACTTGCCCCATGGGGATCTGAGAATTCTTAGGAAAACAGTATCAGGAGTTCTAGAACTAAGTATTAAACGGGATGATGTATGTAGAGGGTGTGCTCTGGACAAGTATGCCAAAGTGCGTTTGCCAGAAGTAACAATAGGGCAAAGAGTGTCCTAGGATTGATACACTCAAACATTTGCAGACTGATGTCCATAAAAGCTCTTAGCGGTGCCGAGTACTTCGTCACCTTCATCGATGACCATTCTAGGAAGATGGGGATGGTAAATAATATGTAAAGTTTGTTCATTTCAGGGAGAAGATGGGGATGGTAAAGAATCCATTTCATCAATGGATAAGTATCAGAAGTTGCAGTGCAACAGTTAGCAGTGGCAGTGCTATGGGCAACATGATGCAGCAGATTGAGAGGGAGCTGCAATACAGATGTAGTAGTGGCAGTGGCAGTGTCATGGGCAGCAGTACATGAAGCAGCAGTGCAGATGATGTAAGGCAGCAGACCAAGCATCAGCACAGGTACGGTGCGGAGGATCAATTTGATGTTTTAGTGATGGAGCATTACTAGAGAACATTCCTCGTTAAGAGGGAGTGTTGATTTGTGGTAGCATTGGATGTGCTCTAGCCTTGAAATTTGGAGGAGAGCCTAAGGCACATGAGATCTCCAAGACCCAAAAATCGTTTTGAGAAATTCCATTCGGATGACGAGTTATTAAAATATTAATATTTTTAATGGGTTCGTAAGTCTAAACTTAGGAAAATAAAAATATTAATGAGTATTAAGAAAGATAAGGAAGA
This sequence comes from Pinus taeda, assembly GCA_000404065.3. Lineage (NCBI taxonomy): Eukaryota > Viridiplantae > Streptophyta > Pinopsida > Pinales > Pinaceae > Pinus > Pinus taeda. The sequence continues at coordinate 81,238 of APFE031589023.1, read as the reverse complement.
GAAGCTTCTAGGAAACCAGGACAAGTCTGTTTTAATCTTAGCCGTTGATTAGGGACTTAATCTAGGCCATTGATTCATCAACAAGAAAAGTATAAGAGAAGACTTAGTGTCATTTGGAGACACATTGACAGATACTCAGTATCTCAAGGAAATTTGATTCTCAAGGAAGAGGAGATCGATTTTAGAGGGAGTTGCAGGGTGGAGGAAGAGGAGGGCTTTAGCAGCAGGCACAGGTTGAGGAGGAGGTGACGCAGGGGTAGTGGAAGACAACATAGAAGGAGAGACACAGTCAGAGAAGAGACACAGGGCCTATGCAGGCTGACACAGAGGGATGCAGAGCCACTCAGAGCTACGCTGGATCAATCAGAGTGACACAGGGGTGACGCAGAAGTGGGAGCAGGGTCTCCAAAGTGTTAGATAGTCTCAGAGGGAAAGTCTCAGGTGTTTTCTTTCAGTTCTCTGCAAAAATCATTTCTTGTAAAAGCGATTGCTGCTGAAGATTAATAAAGCCCTCATCTGCTGCACCAGTTTTCCCGCATTGGATTTTTCTGGGGACAGTTGTCCAAAAATAATTGTGTCGATGTGATTGATTCTTGTGCATGTATTTTTTCTTTGGGTAATTGTGTGATAACTACAATAATATAATTTATTTTAATATTTGCTGAAGGAATTTCGTAAATAACTTATTGAGAATAATAAGTAGGTGAAATAAATCAGTTGCTGCAATGATAGAATTTCAGTTTAGAAATTTTCACATTCTAGCCTCTCCACAATATTTCAAGGCAAGAACACATCTGATGCTACAAAAACTAACACTCCCTCTTAGCGAGGAATGTGTTCTAGTGCTATTGCACAACCTGTAGTAGCACCCTGTCTCTAAATCGTCTCCTGTCACACTGTTGATGTCTAGCCATGCTGTCCACCAACCACTGTGCAAATCTGATATATGCTGCATTTGTGCTGTTGTTGACACTGCTGCCAACACTGCATCTGCACTGCAACTCCCCACCATCTGACTTTTACTAGTCTCTGCAACTGTCACTCTGACATTTGATTGCATCAACTATCACTGATCCATCTTGCTATTGAATACTGTGGGCCGCCATAACAAGGTATTGATCCGTGAGGTGGACTCCTCAAGGATCTTGACCACCTGTAGCGCTCCGAGCGTACAACACTAGATCTCCCCACCTCACTCCCGGAGGTATATTAGCAAACATGGCGAAGTCTTCCTCCAACTTGGAGGAAAGCCTATCGATCTGTGCTGAAGCTGCCTGTTGGTCCTTCTTCTCCCCCTTGTCCTTCCTGAGAGGACATTAGGTACTGTAGTGACTGAGCTCACCACACCTGAAGCATTTGACCTTTGACAAGAACTTCCTTTTCCTCCTCTGTTCCCCCCAGTCCTTAACTAGGATCCTTCGATGCGAGGGCCACATTCTCCTCCTCCTTCACCACCTTCGATCTGCTATTGCTGCCACTGATGGAGCTCCTTAATAGAGCTCGTCTCAACTCCTCCTGTTGCAAATCGGCCCACATCCTGTCCCATCTTGGCAAGGTATCTCTGCCCAAGATACTTTGGACGAATGCCTGCCACTCCATTGAGACACTGTTTAGTGCTAATCACACTACTTCTGTGGGTTGAGGCATTGCCCCAACAATTGCAAGCTGGGCCTAGATCTTCTGAATCCTGGTGAGGAAGGGGTCTATGCCTTCCTCCTTTTGCATCCTAACACACCTCAACTTCTCCTCTAGGTACATCTTCCACTCCTCAGAAGTACCCTGGTACAATGTAGAGAGAGCATCCCACATCTCTGTGACAATATATTTTCTAGCTATGTGTGAAACAACATGATCCCGGACGCCATCTAGGATCAAACGTTTCGCCCGTGCCATCTCCTTTCTGTACTCCTTCAGCTTATCTGCGTCCTGGGGAACTTCTACCACTGCATTAGTATACATCTTCAAGCCAAACTCATCTAGAAGGAAGGACATCCTTGCCTTCCAGATGACATAGTTGGAAGCCCCATCCAACCTGTCCTAATCATGAAGCCCAATAGTGGCCATCTCAACAAAATGTCGAAAATCCTCTTTCCTTCTACTCAACGATTCACACTCCCTTTTGGAGTGAGAAGATCTACTCATAATGACTGCTGATCTGTAAGGAAAAATCAAATTTCTTGAGACTAGAAGTTCCCTGAGGAAAAATTTCCCTTTGTGTGCTCTTCTTCCTTCCACCCAACGTTGGTTTTGCTCTAGCAAACTGCTAAAAAGACCACTGCATCTAGCTAGAGATCTGCTCAACGAAAAATCTGAGCTGCTCCCTTTGCCTCTAGAATCACTCAAATCTTGAAAGATCGAATTTTTCTGCCCCACTCAGAAAAATCGAACCTCCACAAGTAACTTGGCATTCCTGGCAGAATGATTCCGCTGCCCTTGATAATTTCGGCCTGCTGCCCACAATGAGTAGTGAAATTCCTTCGTTTCGCCTCTGAGCTCTTTGACTGATCAACTGTGCTATGATGCCATGTAAAAATTCCAAACTGGAATCCTATTGCAACAACTGGAAATTATTCTCCTAATTGTTAATTTAATTTAACAATTTATTTGTTGTAGGAATTTAATTTAACAATTTATTTGTTGTAGGAATTTAATTTAACAATTTAACAATTTAATCACACTACAATCTACACAAATAACATTGTGAAAGAATAAATGCTGGAATAAATGTTAGCACAGACACACATAAAAATAACACAAATTATTTTTGGACAAAAAGTCCCCAGAAAAACCCAACTTTGGAAAACTGGTGCAGCAGCTGAGGGGTTTATTATTAAGCAGTAGTGAAATAATTTCAGCACAATCTGGATGCCGAATACTGGCAATCCTGCATAGAAAATACTAGCAAAAAGCTAGTGAGGAAAATTCCTCACCCCACAAGTAAATCCGGGCTCTGACCTCAGCTCCAAGTGAGCCGTTCAAAATGGCTATGCCCAGCTATTGCGTCACCCTAGCGCAGTTCCTTCTACACTCAGTCTGGAACAACCTCTCCTCAGACTGTCTAGTTTGTTGCTGTTTGGGATAATGTCTCTCTTGGCCTCTGGAACCTCTGTTCAGCTTCTAGCACTGAAACTCGATCTCTAGCTCTCTCTCTGGAAACTCACTACTGCTACTTTGGAAATCGATTTGCTTAGAAATCGAACCTCTCAAGTGTATTCTCCATCACTACATCGATCTCCTCTTATAATCCTCTTTTGGAGCACCAACGACCAAGATTAGAACATAATTGATGGCTAGGATCATCTTGGAGTTGATCCGTGTGAGATTTTAGATGATTCATGCCTTGCCTTAATTAACACTGATTAATTAACCATATTCCCTAAGTTTAGACTTGGGAAATATTTAAAAACTAGCTAATAATCTAATTAAGTCATTTCTAGGCGGAATTTCCAGAAACAATTTCTGGGTTTTGGAGATCTCATGTATTCTAGTGTCTCCACAAAATTTCAAGGCTAGAACACATCTTATGCTACAAAAACTAACACATCCAAGAAAGTGATTCGATTTGCAACTTGGAAGAACTTGATCTGAAGTCTCTAATGCTAAACGAGAAGAATAAGGAACCCATTTTCTTGGAAGATCAAGAAGATCCACATCGAAGGAAGGAGATACCATTGTCGAGCAAAAGAAATGAAGTTTCTATTTGTCCTTATGTCACACATGTGAAGTTAAGGAAAATTGCAGGATCAATCTATTACAGGCCGAAAATCTCTAAAGTAGAATAAAGGATGGGATCTCAATCATGAAAACTTTGACTTTGATTTCGTTGAAGTCTGAAGAGGCTGACTTGATTGGAGGGGGTTGTTGTTTTGGTCCAAAGGTCTTGCATTGCCTCATTTGATTTGAATCTATTAATGGAAGAGTTTGACTGGGTTTTCCCCTTCATAGGGTTTTTGCCTTGGCTGAGTGCCTACATCTGGTGTCCATTTGTCATGTTTTTGGTAGCTGCTTGATGAACATATTAATAACAAGGAGAAGAAGAATCTAAAAGAATGTCACAGGCAACTATCAAAAGTTAAGAGAAATCAAATCGAATAAGCCCTAATTAAACTGTCCTCATTTTCTCAACATGGTATCAAAGCTTTGGTTCATTAACATAAGGGCAGTTAGAAGGTTACTACAGCAGTAGAAGGTTTCAAGACAAGGAAGAAAAATTACCTAGGACCGAGCCCCTGATAAAAGAAGACTCATTTTTCTGCGCATATCTCTGTGACTAGGCCGCAGACCTGAGCTAAGGGAACTAAGCATCTAAAGATGCACTGATGACACCTTTCTAGAAATTTGAGAGGCTGAGAAAGTAGTCTATACAAAGCTGAATCTTTTGGAAGATAGAGTGAAGAACTGAGAAAGTAGTCTATACAAAGCCGAATCTTTTGGAAGAGAGAGTGAAGAGCCATACTCAGGAAATCACTTTAAAAACGATCCGAAATTCTCTGTAATCTGAAATCATAGGCATCTGTAGGTGACCAAAATACATCGCAGAACCTTTTCATAGACTAAAGATTGCCCTCACAGAAAGTGAAGAAGAAACACTTATCAAAAGGACCAAGACCGAATTGTGGAGAAGCCTTGTAGGCTTAGTTGGAAGGCTCAAAATGAAGCTACAGTCACTTGGAAAAGAGGAGCCAAAATCCCATTAGTCTCAAGGCCAATTTTTAGCAGTCCTGTACATAGTATATATATAAAATTAGAGCTTGAACAGTAAGATAAGAAGTCGACCTATGAAGCCTCCATAGTGATTGACAAGAGCACACACATATATTATTTTTGGAAGCCTTTTCTCTTATAAAGGTTGTCATTCTGAAGCAAAAGGCATAACCTGTAGCAGCTCTCTTACATCACACATTGAATCACTCAAGAAGTATACAAGCAGTAGCCCAATTTGCAGGATCAACTTTAGATTCATATATCAGTCATTGAAGCTTGTTGGAATGAGCCTAGTTGCAAAAAGAAAAACTACAGTGATAGGCAATAGAAAGTAGAGCAACTTGAAGTCATCTCAAGTAAGTGTTGTTTTTGTTCTTTATATCTCAAATTTAACAATATGTCTTCAGATTGCAAAGAGAGCAGAAAATTCAATAGAAGTCAAAGGTATGAGGTATGTATGACTGTTCACTTGAGTCAAGCATAAAATGTCTAGGGTTTAGTTATGTGATTCTAGGACTAAATAGTTTTCATTATAATGAGGTTTGGAAACCCTTTATACTATTCCTCATGTTTCCTTTAAAGAATTCCTAAACTCATGATATTTATGGTTTGTAGGATCCTTTGCAATGATTTTGACATATTTCTCTTTAGGGTTCGTACCAAAAAAGAATCCTAAGAAATCATTTTCTAAGAAATAATGGAAACCCTAGATAATCATCACACTATTGTTCTTGTATGTTTTGGTTGTGCTTGTTAATTAATATTGCAGGTAAATATTGAACGAAGCAAAGATGAGGTCGTGATGCTGATCTTAGAAATGGTGACTTGGTAAATCAAGTTGGATCCCATATGAAAATGGACGATTAAGATGCTACAAGGTTTGTAAAAGGAGCAACTCTAGGTATGCGTATGTTAAAAATGGTCAAGGTCTGTCAAATTTCACTATAGCCCAATGTTCCACGAGTTTCCGGGACGGGGAAACGCGGGAGTGGGGATGCGCACAAGGGGGGCGTATATAAGCAACCCCAAAATTTAGGGAAATTTTGGGGAAACGGGGGGACGTCAGAGTCACACAAACTATAACATTATTAAAAATTTAATATATAAAAATAAAAAATAAAATCCCAACAATATGTCAATAACTAAGTTAGTAAATAGTAAATCCTAATAATTATGAAATGTTCATCTAAATATGATCATCATTTCGTATTAGACTATTATGAATCATAATTATCATTTGACATTTTTGCACTCATCAATGTACAATTGTAAATCTAAAAGTAAAATACTAAATTGAATCCATCATTTGACATTATGGGATGTTCCATCTAAATTCATCATTTGGCAATGGGCATTAAAACTATGCAAGGTACTGTTGACCCTGCCGCCCGCACCTACCTACAAGTCAGTGAGAAAAGCCTTCAACCCCACAAGGTGTGGTTGGTGGCAGGGAACTCAGAGAAGGGGCTGTCGCACTAATCCCAACTCTCTCCGTTTTAGCTATCTCCTAGGCTAGCTAAGGGGGGTGGTCCCTAATGAAAAGTTAAGCTAAAAACCAAAGATGCGAGTTTCTAGGAGAATTTGTTAGAGTTAAATAGATTATTTATCTAAGATCTACAAGCAAAACCTGATATGAGCAATAGCCATTAACACATGAGATAAGCATGAAACACATAAACGACTAGTGGCTTCAAAGCGTTGCTCTTTCAGAAATGAAAAGATTTTTTTATTTGTATTTTTTTTTTTATGCTCAGAATGAAATCAAATGCTTTCAAATGAAAGAAGAAAATTTGTGATAATTTTTTAAGATAGAAAATAAGCTAAAGGCTCAAGAAACTCCCTCTTGAGTGAATCTTTTGATGTCTTATGAGATTGCTGGCTTGAACAACTTGTGAGACCTTTGATACTCTTGGAGGTGACTGTTCCAACCGAAGAAGTCCTCACACTCCAATAGCGCTAGCAACCTATCCCTTGAAAACACAAAAATGCTTGCAAACCAATTGTTAGTGCAAAAGAGACTTGGCATATAGAGACCAAGTTGAGCTTGTCATTCAACCGACAATGACAAGCTACAACGAGAGCACAAAATATACCAAGCCCAGAGGAGATTTGAGATA
>APFE031589023.1:42877-72267 GCA_000404065.3 Pinus taeda | reverse complement strand
AAGAAGGGATAATTAACCGGATAAAAAAAACACTCCAAGGTGTACTCGTTTGCTGATCGAGTCCCACATCCTAGGCCTTTTACAAATTCAAGAAAATCATCACACTAGCATCACTTATTACAAATTACAATTCCCCGCAGGGTGTGGAATCTGGGTACAAAGAAGAAAGACGATGAGAAGATAGAAGTAGAGTTAAAAAACTCTGTTGACTGATGACATCTGATGGTACAAGTGTCCTCTGGATCATCCTTGGGCATGGAGTCTTCACATAATCATCAGGTGTTACTGCAGTAGTCAACAGGTACATCTAAATTAAATTAATCATTTGACAATTGAAATTACAGAATGCACATTGAAAGTAAGTTCATCACATGACAATGACATTATGCTGAATTCTAAAATAGCCATAGAATACTAAATTAGAGGTAAACATAGAAAGCAGTGAAATACTAGTAAATTTATCGAAAAGTACTAAATAATAAATCACAACTCCAATCCTATGGCCCCAAGTCACAAAATGAAAATCGCGACTCCAATCCGACAACTCCAAGTCACAAAATGAAAATCGCAGCTCCAAATATCTTAGGCTCCCGGTCGATGGCAAATCTGAATCACAACAAATTGCAGATGGAAAATGTTGATTGGTGGCAGTAGGAAAATCTCGGGCGACAAGGTAAAATGTTGAGCGACAGTAGAAGGAAAATGTCGGGCAACAAGGTAAAATCGTAGGGTTAATGAGAAATGAATGAGAAATATGAATGATTATGTTTTAAAGTTTTAATTTATCCTTTAGCTTTTATTTTCATTTTTTAAAAATTGTATGAAAATTTGTAATTTTTATGTTTTTAATTGTTATTAGCAAAAAAACTTGGGGGAATGCGGGTGATGCTTTTCGTCACCAGGAAAAGGTCCCCCCTGGTGTTTCCTCGAGTTTCCCCAAAAAGGGGGACGCAGGGAAAGTTTCCCCAGGACGAGAGCGTGGGGGAGCAAGGAAGCGCTCCCCCCTGGGGGGCGCATCCTCGTGGAACACTGCTATAGATGACTCCTTTGTATGAGATGATGATGGAACTGGATTCCTCTTCTCGAGAGGACCAATTTTGACCTAAGGCACGATGGATTTTGACAAGCAGAAATGTATTTTTGAAGTAAAGCCCATAATGTTGGTTTTGGTCAAGGTCGACCACACAGTCATGTAGGCTCATGAAGCCCAAGGGACATGACCTTTGACGCACATTGACTTGTATAAATATAAGATTAGTTCACTCCATATTGGCATCATCACACACTTGATTTTCTCTTTCCCTTCATGATGGATTTGACTTTCTTTGGGCAACTATCTCTCTCCCATGTGCGAATTTTTGGAGGATGAATTTCCTGTGATTTTTTGCGATTTTTCTGTGGTTTATGCGGTTGACTTTTCCAGTACACAAAGCAACGTTGACCAGGCACTTTGACTGCGATTTTGATGGATTATTACTCTGCCAGCTAGGTCGCACTTGTGGGCATAGGAACCAAGGCAAATTGAGGGGTTTGACCTGTGTTGACCACATGTTTGAGGTAGGTTTGATTGTAGACTGTTCACCAGTTTTGACTAGACTTTTGAAGGTTGCGTTGACTACATTTTTACTTCCTAGAGAGAGCAAATTTCTTTCTCCTTTGACCGAATAAATTGGGCCGATTTGACTAGGCTGTTGACCGTTATTTGCTCACTGGTTAGGGAATCTTTGACCGTTGTTGACTTCTGCAGATGTGACTTGGACTTTTGGACATCGGATTAGGATCCTCTGTGGAAAGTTAATATATTGAATTTGACTAATGTATCATTGTACTTATGGATTTCTCTCTCTCTGAACATTTGATATTATTAAGAAGAAAAGATCTGTAGGTTTTCCCCATTGTGGGGTTTTTCCCTGACTTTAAGCCTAAATCATGGTGTACTCTTGTCTTGGCTCTCTTCTGCATTTATGGTTGTTGTTCTTGTTGGAAATAATACTGAGAGGGGGGGGGGTGAATCAGTATTATCAAATCAATTATTTTTCATTTCACAATCAGATTTGTATATGCTACTTCAGTTATGGGAAATTGCGTATATACGCTACTGTGTCTAAAGCAACCAACGTATATCAGTAAACTTATGATTCATTAAATGTTGATCTTTAATCAGTGCATCAGAACTTCATTAACCATAAGAACAGTAAATAGGTGCAGTAAAACAGAACAGATCATTACACACATGGACACAAGATATAAGGTGGAAACCCAATGTGGGTGAAAACCACCTGCTGGAATTCATCTCTATTTTCTTTTAATAAGAAACTTCTTTTTACAATATTTCTGTACTGATGCAGTGTTATACCAGTACACAGGCTTCTACTTGCAGAAGGCTACTACCTTCTCTCCTTCTCCAGCTTCTCCTGGAAGGGAGCTACAATCCCCTTAGCTCTTGTACTAGTTGATGTACTAGTACGTAGGTGCTGACCTACAAAAGGCTACAACCTTCTCTTTCTTCCAAGGACCACGTTTCATAAATTTTCAGACTGGATCCATCAATGACAATAAGAAAACATCAAATACATCTGCATCAACCAATCTCCTTTGCTACAATCAAAACTGAATCAAACAATTACTTCTATGGATGCTATAACCATAATACATTAACAGTAACCAGAAACCAATCTTGAACCCAGAACACTGCAGCAATAAACAGAAGTAGCTAAAACATATTTCATGAGACGTACGCTACTTCAATATGTAGAACCTGCGTGCATACGCTTCTGTATTAAGGCCAACCAGCATATATGCTGTTTTGACTTACTTAACCAGTGTGTATACGCGCCTCTGCTGTGTCGAACCTGCGTACAGATCTATAAAAGATAATTTACCCTTTTCACTTATTCAGACATTAGTTATACCTAGATTATCAGATTTATAGATAAAGTCATGCGCCAAATATAACAGATCAAAATCACACAAAGATACTACTATTCAAGCCTTAAGATCTTGACCCAACAATAGAACTTATGCTTCTTCTAGCACTCAGGTTCCTCCTTGGTTCAGATCTAGCTATGCACCATGACCCATTTCTAGATCTTGCTCTCCATAAGATATTCAATGCTTGAGTGAATGCCTTTGCCTAATGATCTCCTTCCCCTTTTATAGTCTTAGGCCTTAGTCAATACCATGGTCCAAAACCATAGAGAATCAATACCATGGACCCAATACCTGGGTTCAACACTTCGGACGAGATACCATGGTCCAAAACCATAGGTCTAAATACCAAGGACTAAATACCATGGACCAAAAATAAGTTTTCTCACATGTATGCGCTTTTCCTTGCATGAAAGTGCGTGCATACGTATACGTCCCTTTTGATTGTCGAACTCTCGTGTATACACGACTTGGTTAAGAGGAACCTGCGTATATCTCTTTTTCTTTCATTCTGAGAGCCTGAACTGAGATCTTCCATTTGAGTGAGTTGCCATCAAGGACAACACCTGTGCCATAGTGCCAAACCTGTGTCATAATGCCAACAATCTCCCCCTTTGGACTTGATGGCAACCCCAAGTCACTCAAAGTCATTCTCCCCCTTTGTCATCAGGGGCAAAGGGTTATGCTCTCCCTGAGTACATGCTGAAATCTTTGTTCTGCTGTGTTGTCCATGCTCCCCCTGACTGTAGGCAAGTTCTGCAAGATCTGCAAGAAGATGTTCTACAAGAAGAAACATGACTTTATACATGATAAATGACCTTCCTATCATCAAAGACTCATACATACATCCATCTCCCAACCAAGTGGGGATATACCAATATTGACTCATCCACCCAACCAAGTGGGGATACACCAACAGTTTACACATGATGAAATAAGAACATTACATCATCCATCCTAGGCATAGTGGGGAAACCAACATAGGCCGTTACATGACCTTGATAATAAAAGAAATACATGACATAGAGACTAAATATTCAAGACAAGACTACGATAGTCATCATCAACTAACATCAGCAACATCTGTTAATCATCATTCAGACCGGCAACCATGTTCTTCCTCTGCACCTGTTCCATCTGAACAAAAACAACTATGAAATTGATCCAAGATCTTCTAAAATAATGCCAACAATGCATTATTAGAAGTATATGCTCCCCCTGAACCTGTGCCAAATGGTCTCTGTCAGATCCATATCAGACTCTTTTCATCCTGAGTTTGGCCCCACAGTTTTTTCTCAATTTTTTCTTCAAACCAACATATACGCGACTATATCCACAGAAACCGATGTATGTACGCGGATACGCTTCATAAAACTCGCGTACAATCACTGTTCTCTGAAATAGATAATTTCAACAGCAAGATGATGCATCAACTACCCCCAGCTTTTGTCTGAGGTATTCAAATGTCTCCCTCGGCAGTGGTTTGGTGAATATATCAACAACCATTCCTTGGAGGGAACATACTCCAATTTGACCTTTTGTTCAAGCACTTTTTCCTAGAGAAAATGATATTTGATAAGTATGTGCTCGGTCTTCTAATGCATGACTGGATTCTTTGAAATACTGATTGCACTTATATTATCACAAAAAATGGAGATAGGTGGAGTACAAGTGATTTGAATATCTTGCAATGTTTGCATCATCCAAAGGAGTTGTGTGCAGCAAGATGCAGCAGCCACATATTTTGCTTCAACTGTAGATAATGCGATTGAGCTTTGTTTCTTGCTGAACCAAGATACTAATCTGGAACCATAAAGAATGCACCACCACTAGTGCTTTTTCTATCATCCATGCTTCGTGCCCAATTTGCATCTATATATGCATGAAGTGTGAGATCTGTATCTCTAGGATACCATAAGCCATAATTTTGCGTTCCTTGAAGATATTTGAAAATTCTCTTAACTGCCTGAAGGTGTGCTTCCTTTGGATTTGCCTGGAATCTTCCAACTATTCCCACTGCATGCATGATGTCTGGTCGGGTACCTGTCAAATAGAGCAGACTACCAATCATGGATCTATAGGTTGGTTGATGTACTGCTGTTGATTCATCATTTGCGCTGAGGCTGCATCCTGTTACCATAGGGGTACATACTAGTTTCGAATCCTCCATCCCATATTTCTTCAAGATCTGCTTGAGGTACTTGGTTTGTGATAGAAAAATACCATCTTTGTTTTGTTGGACTTGTAAACCAAGAAAATATGTGAGCTCACCAAGTAAGGACATTTCAAATTATTTCTGCATCACCAAGGCAATGTTTTGACTCATGGTTTCTTCATTGCTACCAAAGATGATATCATCAACATACACAACAAGTATTAGCAATTTATCATTGTCAATTTTTATATATAGATTGCTATCTGTTGATTCCTTTGAAAAACCTTGTTGATGGAGATATTTGTCCAACCGAAAATACCAAGCCCTTGGAGCTTGTTTAAGACCATAGAGAGCCTTTTTGAGTCTGCATACAAGTTTTGGATCATTCCCAAGGATGAATCCATTTGGTTGCTCAATGTACACTTCTTCTTCTAAGTCTCCATTTAGAAAAGCAGATTTCACATCCATTTGATATACTTTGAACTCCTGAAAGCTAGAAAGAGCAAGGAACATTCTTATGGCATCAAGTCTAGCAACTGGTGCAAAAGTTCCTTCAAAGTCTATACCTTCTTGTTGAGCATACCCTTTACAAACAAGTCTGACCTTATTTCTAATAACATCTCCATTCTCATTTAGCTTGTTTTTGAATATCCATTTTGTCCCTATGACATTCTTATCGTTTGGTCTAGGAACCAACTCCCAAGTGTTATTCTTTTCAATCTGTTCAAGTTCTTCATTCATGGCCTTGACCTAGCATTCATCTTTGCATGCTTCACTTACATTTCGTGGTTCATTAGAGGAGAGCAATGCTAGATAGCTTGAAGCTTCTGAAATAACTCTTCTTGTTTGTACACCTACCTCTTTCTGCCCTAAAATTTGAGTCTCTGGATGATTCTTCTAGACATACCTGGATGGAGTCTTTTCTTCTGCCCTTATTTGTTCTTCTGGTGCTTCATAGGTTTCTTCTTTATCATATGTCTGATTTGATGTTGAAGGATAGTCCTCATCATCTTCGAAATCTTCGGATTTTATCTGCCTTGGATTGTTTGCTTCTTCATCAACCACTACATCAATACTTTCAACAATTTTTCCAAGTCTTTTATTGTAACACTTATATCCTTTGCTTTGGGAAGAGTAACCAAGGAGAATGCCTTCATCTGCTCTAGGTTCAAACTTGCCAAGGTTTTCATCAGTTCTTGGAATGTCAGAGTATCTATGATACAAAGGAAGCACACCTTTAGGCAGTTCACCCGGACGTTTGTCTTGTTGAGAATAATAACTGCAGCAAATGCAGCTTCACCCCAGAAGGTTGTGGGAGTTCCAGACTCATCAAGCATAGCACGAGCCATTTGTTGAACTGTTTTGTTCATCCTTTCCACTACTCCATTTTGTTGAGGAGTCCTTGCAGTAGAGAATTCCCTTCTTATTCTATGTTTTTCACAAAAATTGAAAAATTCATCCGAGGTAAATTCCCCTCCTCGATCAGACTTGAGGCATTTGATTCTGCAATCTGATTCGTTTTCAACCAAGGCTTTGAACTTTTCGAAAGCTTTGTCTTTATGCTTCAGAAGTCCTATCCAACACATCCTGGAAAAGTCGTCAATGAACAATATGAAGTATTCTTCTCCTCAAGGTGAACCTTTTCCTGGATGGACCACATACATCAATATGGACAAGTTCAAGTGGCTTACTAGTTGATCCTTTCTTCTCAGGGAAATTAGTTCTGGTTTTGCTTGCCAAACTGACATGATTTGCATATTGTATTGTCTAGAATTCTGATGTCAGGAAGATCACGAACCGCCTGATATTTGCAAGCTTTCCTTATCTGAGAGAAGCTTAGATGCCCCAATCTTCTGTGCCATAGCCAATGTTCATCATTCTTGCTTAGATAGCACTGTTGTTGTCCTCCCTTGAGTATGTATAAATTATTTGGAGTTCTTATGCCTTTGATCACTGTTTCTCCTATATCAAGCTCACGAACAATACATCTATTTGATCGAAATATTACCTCATTTCCTCGATCACACATTTGACTGACACTCAATAAATTATGCTTTAAGCGATCAACATACATAATATTTCCAGCTTTGACCTTTTCTTTCAAAAGAATAGAACCTTTACCTTGTATGAGTGCAGGGGTGTCATTTCCAAATGAGACCTTCCTTTCTTTTTCTAAGGCACTATATGACTGAAGTTTTTCTTTATCACCTGTAATATGTTTCGAGCATTCACTGTCGATGTACCACTGATTTTCCTATCCTTCCGCATATAAGGCTATACCACATCTTTCTGGTTGCGGTTCTTTCTTTCTCCATGTTTTGGGACTCAATGAAGCTTGCTCCTTCTGAGTTGTTTGCCGAAACCTGCTCCTGCATTTAGAATCTTCATGACCGAAGTTGTTACAAATATAACATTTTATTTCATTCTCAAGAGCAGAAAAGTTATTGTAGGTCCTTTTCATGATCCCAGTCACACTCCTTTGATTTTGTGCTTCTTTAGTCATGATGGTCTTGTAGGCAACACATTGAGTAGCTTTATGTCCAAAGTTATGACAAGAGAAACATTGGCCATTGAAGAAATTCCTGCGATTGTCAAACCTACCGTCCAGGTGATTGTAGTTTCCATAAACAAATTGAGAATGATTTATCTGCGGTTGGTTGTAATTTTTGTTCATCCTTGAAGTAGATTGCCCCCGATATACTTGGTGATCTTTGTTCATCCTTGAAGTAGATTAACCCTGATTTCCTTGGGGATCTGCTTTATGCCTTTGCTGTCGATTGTCAACCTGTTCACTTCTCCTTGTTGCATCTAGATAACTTTTGGAGGTGGATGGATTCTGTGCTTGAGATGCTTCTTCAGAATATCCAAGACCTGTCTTGATTAGAGGAGAACGCTGCACTTTGATAATCTCATCTAAAGTTTCAGATCCTTTAGCAAATCTAAGATTAAGAGCTTTTGTTTTCTCAATATCTTTTCTAAGTCCCACAATTTCACATTCTAACTTTTTATTGTGTTTTTCCCTTTCAGCAAGTTGGAATGTCAGAGTATCTATGATCATACTCTTTTCTTTTAAATAGATTTTAAGTTTAGAAATTTCTTCATAGAGATCATCTTCATTTATAACATCCAAGAAATCATCATCTTCAAAAGCCATCAAAAGTCTATAATCGTTACATTGTTCATCTTCATCACTAATTGAAAATCCATCACTGTCTTCATGTGTATAATAGCTCTTCTTACTTACATTCTGTTTTCTGTTCCATCTAACTGGTTCCTTACCTTTGTCAAGCTTATCTTTATGAGGACACTTGGCTGCATAGTGAGTGACTCTTCCACAAACAAAACATTTGAAAGGCAGCTTACCTCTGAATCTTCCAGAACCCCGTTGAAGGTTCTTGACAAAGTTTGTTTCTTCCTCTCCTTCTGGCATATGTCTTGACTCATTGTGATCTCCTTTTCCTGAAGCCTTGAATGCGGCTTCTCTCCTATCTGATGGTCCCCCTTTTCTCATTTCGAAAGCAGTTAGGATTCCGTGCAGCTGGGACATGGTAATGCTCTGTAGATTTTGCTTTTCTTCTATGGCAAAAACTTTTGATTCAAACTTAGAAGACAAAGATCTTAGAACCTTTTCAACCAAAGTAACTTCTTTTATCTCTTCACCCAAGTTTTTCATACGATTAACAATCTCATCTATACGTAAGAAATAATTAGCCACACTTTCATCATTCTGCATTTTGAGATTTTCATATTGAATTCTGAGAGATTGTAGTTTTGCATGTTTTACCTGATCGTCTCCTTCATAGCTTAGAACGATCTTGTCCTATATTTCTTTTGAGGTTTTGAGTTGCATAACCTTGACGAATTTTGATTGAGATAAACTCCCTAATAGAGTATTGACAGCTTTTGCATTTGTTTCATACTGCTTCTTACCAGCCGTATCTGTAGGAGTCGCTGATGGAAATGTGTATCCTGCTTCCACGATATCCCAAACTTCTGTACCAAGAGATTGAAGATAGGCTGTGATTCTTACCTTCCAATAGATGAAGTTGCTTCGATCAAAGATTGGTGGCTTGATAGATGCTTCTTTTTCGTGGTTGCTCATGATGATAGATCTTCCTTCGAGTGATCAAGTTTCTTCTGAAGGACCTGCTCTGATACCAATTGTTGGAAATAATACTGAGAGGGGGGGGGGGTGAATCAGTATTATCAAATCAATTATTTTTCATTTCACAATCAGAATTGTATACTCTACTTCAGTTATGGGAAACTATGTATATACGCTACTGTGTCTAAAGCAACCAGCGTATATCAGCAAACTTATGATTCATTAAATGTTGGTCTTTAATCAGTGCATCAGAACTTCATTAACCATAAGAACAGTAAACAAGTGCAGTAAAATAGAACAGATCATCACACACATGGACACAAGATATGTGGAAACCCAATGTGGGTGAAAACCACCTGCTGCAATTCGTCTCTATCTTCTTTCAATAAGAAACTTCTTTTTACAATATTTCTGTGCTGGTGCAGTCTTATACCAGTACGCAGGCTTCTACCTGCAGAAAAGCTACTACCTTCTCTCGTTCTCCAGCTTCTCCTGGAGGGGAGCTACAACCCCCTTAGCTCTTGTACTAGCTGATATACTAGTACGTAGGTGCTGACCTACAGAAGGCTACAACCTTCTCTTTCTTCCAGGGACCACGTTTCATAAATTTTCAGACTGGATCCACCAATGACAATAATCAAACATCAAATACATCTGCATCAACCAATCTCCTTTTCTTCAATCAAAACTGAATCAAACAATTACTTCTCTGAATGCTGTAACCAGAATACATTAACAGTAACCAGAAACCAATCCTGAACCCAGAACACTGCAGCAATAAACAGAAGTAGCTTAAACATATTTCATGAGATGTACGCTACTTCAAAATGTAGAACCTGCGTGCATACGCTTCTGTATTAAGGCCAACCAGCGTATACGCTGATTTGACTTACTTAACCAATGTGTATACGCACATCTGCTGTGCCGAACCTGCGTACAGATCTATAAAAGATAATTCACCCTTTTCACTTATTCAGACGTTAGTTATATCCTGATTATCATATTTATAGATCAAGTCATGCGCCAAATATAACAGATCAAAATCACACAAAGATACTACTATTCAAGCCTTAAGATCTTGACCCAACAATAGAACTTATGCTTCTTCTAGCGCTCAGGTTCCTCCTTGGTTCAGATCCAGCTATGCACCATAACCCAATTCTAGATCTTGCTCTCCATAAGATATTCAATGCTTGAGTGAATGCCTTTGCCTAATGATCTCCTTCCCCTTTTATAGTCTTAGGCCTTACTCAATACCATGGTCCAAAACCATAGAGAATCAATACCATGGACCCAATACCTGGGTTCAACACTTTAGACGAGATATCATGGTCCAAATACCATGGACTAAATAGCATGGACCAAAAATAAGTTTTCCCACATGTACGCGCTTTTCCTTGCATGAAAGTGCGTGCATACGTATACGTGCCTTTTGATCGTTGAACCCGCGTGTATACATGACTTGGTTAAGAGGAACCTGCGTATATCTCTTTTTCTTTCATTCTGAGAGCCTGAACTGAGATCTTCCATCTGAGTGAGTTGCCATCAAGGACAACATCTGTGCCATAGTGCCAAACCTGTGTCATAATGCCAACAGTGCTTTCATTAGTGACTGTCATATGATATTGATTAATGTGATTGCTAATGGAAATCTAATGGAATAAGAATGGGCTAATGGATTAATAAAGTAACTGTCGTAAGCAAAGACCATGTTAAGCTAAAATTAACAGCTTAAGACCACAAGATTTGTAGCTAATCCTCTTCATTATAAGGTACTTTCATTTTGAAATTTGCTTTGTATTACTAACTCTCTTATGTCTAGGGTTTTGAATCATAAAGATTCTTGTTAGGGTGATTAATCTCTAGATTGAATATACCCTGGTCACGCTATCTTTTGCCATTTGTTCATTCTTGGTAAAACCCTAGCCTTTTGATTCTTAGGGTATGTTGACAATATTGATGAAACCCTAGTCTACTTAGGGTTTGTTGATAAAATCTAAAACATATATTGATATCCTACTCTCTTGATATTTATGATTTTGGTAAATGTTATGAAGAAACATTAGCGCTTTTAGGGTTTGACGTTGATATCTAGGTTATATGATGAAACTCTAGATCTTTAGGGGTTGTTAATTTAGGGTTTATGACGAAACCCTTGAAACAATTAATGAAATATCCTAGGAAACGAAATCCTAGGTGCATGGGTGTCTGTTTGATTGAAACCCTAGCTTGGTGAAGTTGTTGTATATCTAACATTAAAATTTTGATGTTTGTATATGGGGTTTACGAAAAAAATCCTAGTAGAGTTTGATATAAAATTCTAGGGCATGATAATAAAACCCTAGATATAGAAATGCTTTCATTATGATTGAAATGCTAACTCAATATAGTTGCTGACATCTAAGGTTTTCGTCTTAAAGATGAAATCTAGGGTTTGTGACAAAAAACCCTAGCATAGATGGATGTAAAAGTCTAGGGTATGAAAGATGTAACCCTTATTGATTATGGGCCTAACTAGGTTTAGGTTTGGATAACTAAAGCTTGATTGTTTGATGACATGTTAACCCTATTTTGATAAAGTAAACTTCATGTTCCTGTAGGTACATAATCTTCAAGATGTTGAAGATGTTCACCCACCTCATAATTGAAGATGACTTGATAATAATGATGAACATGATGGAAAGAGGGAGCTATAACATATGAATAGATGATCTTGTTGCCATAGAAAAGAATGATGTTCTGGAAGGTTGAACTTCTCCGATGAAATGATGGTACAAAAGAACGAGTCTGTGTTGTTGGAAGAATAAAATTGTTGATGGACTTATTCCCTAGTTAAGAAGAAACTTGGATAGAGGAAAAGTGTATATTTCCCTAGTTGAGAGGGAGCTTGGTTGAGAAGTTAATATCCTCTAGTTGAGAACTAAATAAAAATATCATAAGGATGATTGAGATTGGAGAATAGCTAAAGCACTACAGAAGGGTATTCATGATTAATGAACAAGACTTAGATGTTTTTGGAAGAAGCGCTGAGGATGAGTTTGGTGTTGTTAGATAAGTTGAAGAAGGAAGCTTCTGTAAAAATGAGTTTGGACATTGTTATGACCTAAGCAGCATCAAAATGATTGAGGACCCCAAAGGTGTGTGCTAACACAGACACACACACACACACATATGGAAATTTTGATACTGATTGGGGTTGTGATTGTACAGGTAGATCTCTCCATAAGAAAGTTGAACATCATGGAAGAATGCTTGGACAAGTGGATATATCTGATTTAGTTAATAGTGTTAGCACTTCGTAATTTGCTTTGGCTATAGGAAGTAAACCCAGAGGTAACCACAAACCACTTGTGGAATTCGAAACTAGCCTTTCCAACCCCAGAGAGGGCTCTCTCTTTCAACTCAGTCACTAAAGATTGATTTCAATGAAGAAAAATGGCTAGATTTTTGGCAAATACTATAGTTTATAGGTGTGGTGGCAGGGTAGAGAAAAACCAATTGGGCCTGGAGTTAGTAAAAATTGAGATTAATGACATGGTGGGTGCCTGGTGAATTGGGAAAAGCTGTTCAGAGGCAAGATAGAAACACTTCCTTATCCCAATTAATAGTTGCAGACGTGAGAAGAATAAAGAAAGTAGATAACCATCTCAAGGCATCAAACAGTGGATGAATCTCAAAATGATTATGGCAGAAAAAACATATGGAATGTCTAAATGACTGCAATAGAGCACCATTAAATAGATGAATTCTGAAACAAGTTTTTCATTTAAACTCATATGAAGAAATATAACACACACAAAATAGGAAACACTCACATAAGAGAGTTGAATCACATGAATCTCTAAAGAGATTTAACTAGGTATTTTTGATCCACCAATTTCATTAAAACTCGGAAAAAATTACAATATGCACAATGTTATTTCCTCTCCAATATGAGCAACCATCCCCATTTCCCATATCTTTACATCATTATATACAATGAGGAATTCGAATTCACTTCACAAAAGTAGAATGGTCCTGATGCGATGCGTCTTTACTTGCTATGCAGAAAAAGCAGAAACTGCTATATGAAGACTAATATAATTTGGAAACATCGACCAAATAATGCATTTTTGTTTAACAACTCAAAGTACATGATTTCAACTTATCAACACTTATCCAACAACTAGAATGACTTCTAGAAGCTGCAAATTTCAAAATTTTCCAAAATAGAGTTGGCTGATATGTTTGCACAACAGTAGTGCAACAGAGGGCACCAAATTTTTGGAAAACTTTGGTTCAAAGATGAGCTCATAGATCCTGAATCCGAACAATGTTGCAAAACTAAGAGAGCTTTTTGTATATGAGAGTGTCCTTAAGAGAAACCTCTCTCCGTTTCGAAAAATTATTCTCCATCTCCTCACAATCTGCATCCAAACATAATAACTAAAACCGGAAATACCAAAACTTGAACAATAGTCTATAAATATGCTTTCGACTCTTCCAATATATGACACGTGAAGAAACTGAAGGAGGTTTTTAGTCACAACAAGCTCATCTACAAAAACCTATCTTAGAGTTTACACAAGTGCTACTGTTTGGGAGTTACAAGTGTTACTTGGAGACCCATTTTTACAATTTCTTGCTGCCAAAATTATGAAGTTTTTTGAAATTCGATTTGTGAATTCGAGTTTTTGAAAGGTTTGAGACATCAAATGGGTCCTACTCCAACTCATCATATTTCGACCTTGTATTGTGATGCTAGTGATAAAGATAAAATGAATGGATGGGCCATTAGCTAGGAGATAGGATAAAGTACTTTGTGTTAAAGATAAAAATTGCAATTTTTATGTTAGCTTTGTTTAGTTTTTCTTGTTCAGAAAAACATGATGTTGCTAAGTTAGTTTGATTCGATCCACTCAGTGGATAAGTGATGCAATGTATCTGGTCATATGGGCTTGTTGTGTTGAAAATGTATCTAAGACCACCAAAAACTATGAAGGATTGATCGGCAAATACAAGAGAAATAATTTTGATTTTTTTAGTGATTAATGAAGAAGACCAGAGTTATTTCTTTCAAGGATTCCTATGTCAACATATGTCGGTGATGTGTTTTCCTCTATTCTTATATGTCCTTTTCCTTTAGTTACTCATACTCCATTTCTTTCAGTTATTCATAAATCAACTGCCTTTATTATTTGAAATAGGTTAATGAAAGCATATTTCATCTAAGATAGGTGCTTTGTTTACCTCTCAAATAATCTTCATGTTTTTCATCTGAAACTGAGTATAAAATTGATCCCTAGATGCTTTATGCTTAGTGGACTATAATATTGTTTTCCTCCACCATATACTACAACCGATTTTAAAGATCCAAAGTGTTGGCTATCTTGCCCTTAGTAAAGAACTTCTCACTATCCCATTTTAATCACTGAAATTTTCTAAACAAGGATGCCCAATGCATGTCTCTGTCACTTTGTCATTAAACTTTTAAAAGCATAAAACAAATTCATTTCTCCTGTGCTTAAGAGCTAGCCTAAAATATGAAAAACTCAGTTGTTTAATTCACTGAAACACCCTATAGAGAGAGCCCTCTCTAGACCAGAAGGGCTAGATTCTGATCCAATGTAGGTTTGAGGTTATCTCTGGGATTTCTCTCCTCAGCCTGGAGAAATTTATGGAGTGCTAACATAGTGGCATCGTTGCTGGGAGCGAACGGTTTCATATTCCCTGGGAAAGATCATCATAGTTTAGATCTGATTGCTGATGATGGATAACATTCAGACACATTAAAAAGGCTGAACCATTCACCTGACGACTCCAAATCAAGTTTCAACATGATCTGAAGACTCCAATGGCAGGAGGATCCAAGAATCAAGATGGGTTCAATTGCAAGAACAAATGTCAGGTATGCTCCTATGGATAGATCTCATATTCCCGACTTTCCAAATCTAATGCCTCGTGTCGATTGGTCAACTTATCTCCCAATATTCAAAGATGAGGACGGAGAGGATGCTGCTCTACATCTCGTTAAATTTCACATGCATGCATACAAGTTGAGGGTTCAATTTGATGAAGATTGTATGATGAAGATGTTCATGGCAACCTTAGAAGGAAAAGCATGGTCTTGTTATGAAGGTTTGCGATCTGCTAGTATTTATTCTCTTAAAGATTTTTGTTCAACATTTTTTGAAAATATAGAGAATCTCATCCTTCTTTGTCATTGGTTGAGGATTGTTGTGAACATTTTGAGGTTTTCATTCAAAATCTAGAGAATTCTTATGGTGATGAAGAGTTCATGGATGAAGAGATCTTGGAGTCTTTGTATGAGAACCCTTTCCATCACCAAGAAGAACAAGTGTCTTCTCCCTTGGATGAAAGTGAAATCGAGCAAAATCTCAATGATGACAGTCATGTTCCATCTTTTGCAGCTGATTACAAATTGCAGTAGTCTTGTGATCAGGAGGGAGAACTAGTAGAGCAAGATTGTCAGTTTCCATGTAACCAAAACAAGGTCCAATTCTGCTTCATGCCATTCCTTGTCTTGATTTGTAGCCCATGAAGAAAATTATGAAGAACAGATTTATGAAACTGCATGCACAAAAACTTTAGGCAGCGAAATTGTTCACAGTGATAGCTACCCAGGATTGCAGAAAAATTATGAAGAAGAGTAGGTTGATTTGGATCCCGTGGATATGGACATTCTTGCTGTTGATAAGGTGGCTGCCTCAAATGTAGATTTTCAAGAACGCACTTCTCTTTTTCCTGATGCAAGTGAAAAACTTGATGAACATATTGTCTTCTTTCATTCTGACAAAGATTTTGCGTTGGAAAATGAAGGGAGTGCTTGTATTTCTGTTGACATTTGAGACATGGTAATGTTCTTGATTATTGAAGATCCTTTTGCTAATTTGTTGCAACCATCAAGGGAGATGAGTTTTATTGTATTTATGGATCATGAGCAGATGTGCAGTAGACAATTTGAGTTGCCATTTTCAGAATTTCCTTTATGTCTGGTGCAACTGAATACAAGCATAAGTCAGACAATCATTTGCATGATTGGCTACACTGGAGGGATCATTTCGCATGATTGTATGTATATCTTCAGTGGGTGGGCAATCACCATTAGGATTTGGAGCTTGAGGTGAAGGCCCTAAGATCACAATGGTCTGCTGCCATAAGTATAGTCAGTTAGTAGTCAAAATTTGTAGTCTACCAATTAAGTTTAGTTTTGAATGTTTGACTCCATCGCCCAATGGTTTAAGCCACTAGTCTGCGATTTTGTTCTTGGCACCTCGCTGGGAGGCTGCCATCCCTATTGGAGCCAATGTTAGGGTCTTATGATTTTTGACGTCACATGTGTTTGCCTTATTCATTCACTTTCGGTTTTTGAATAAGTTGAGCCTATGACCACTGTTGCTGTCATAGTCCCAAAGGTCACTGTCCGACATTGTTGAGTTTCTATCATTAAGGGTTCACCAAAAGCAGGAAGGAGTGTCAAGTTAATGAGAGTCATGGTCGCTGAGCAACCGTTGTGTTGGTGAGTATCAACCATTTAGGAGATTTGCAAGAGTTGGAGAAACTACTTCAAGAGTTCTACATTATCACACAACCATTTCAAGCCTACCCATTTGATCCATTTTGTCAGAGGAGGTGTGCAACCATAAAGAGCATGGAGTGCTACTCAGACTATTCGCTGCACAGTGCTGCACAAATACTCTGTTTTAGTCATCCTTTTGCAGAATAGTTTCTGATCACATGGAGGCAAAGTTTTGGAAACTGAAAGACTTTTTTTCTTAAGGACAGGCCAAATAACAATAACCTCTTCCAGTTTTTGCACAGGTGTCATGGATCAGGAGATTTGAATGCATCTTCAAAGCATATTTTTCGGACTGTGCAAATTCCCTGTTTTAGCCATTGTTTTGCAGAGGATTTTTTGAGGAGTTGGGGAAGAATTTGAAGAAACTGAGAGAGGTTTTTATTCACAGCAAGCTCATCTACAAAAACCTATCTCAAAGTTTACACATGTGCTACCATTTGGGAGTTACAGGTGTTACTTGGAGACCCATTTTTACAATTTCTTGCTACCAAAATTATGAGTTTCTTTGAAATTCGATTTGGGAATTCGAATTTTTGAACGTTTGAGACAATAGATGGGCCCTACTCCAACTCATCATATTTCGACCTTGCTATTGTGATGCTAGCGATAAAGATACAATGAATGGACGGGCCATTACCTAGGAGATAAGATAAAGTACTTTGTGTTAAAGATAAAAATTGTAGTGTTTATGTTAGCTTTGTTTAGTTTTTCTTGTTAAAAAAAATGTGATGTTGCTAAGTTAGTTTGATTTGATCCACTCAGTGGATAAGTGATGCAATGTATCTGGTCATATGGGCCTGTTGTGTTGAAAATATATTTAAGACCACCAGAAACTATGAAGAAAGGATTGATCGGCAAATACAAGAGACAAAATTTAGTGTATGTTGTGATTTTTTTAGTGAGTAATGAAGAAGACCAAAGTTATTTCTTTGAAGGATTCCTGTGTCAACATATTTTGTTGATGTGTTTTTGTCTATTTTTATATGTCCTTTTGCTTTCAGTTACTCATACTCCATTTCTTTTAGTTATTCATAAATCAACTGTCATTATTATTTGAAAGAGGTTAATGAAAGCAAATTTCAACTAAGATAGGTGCTTTGTTTTCCTATCAAATAATCTTCATGTTTTTCATCTGAAACTGAGTATAAAATTTATCCCTAGATGCTTTATGTGTAGTGGATTGTAATATTGTTTTCCTCCACCATATACTACAACCGATTTTAAAGATCCAAAGTGTTGGCTATCTTGCCCTTAGTAAAGAACTTCTCACTATCCCATTTTAATCACTGAGATTTTCTAAACAAGGATGCCCAATGCATGTCTCTATCACTTTGTCATTAAACTTTTAAAAACATAAAACAAATTCATTTCTACTGTGCTTAAGAGCTAACCTAAAATCTGAAACACTCAGTTGTTTAATTGACTGAAAGACCCTATAGAGAGAGCCCTCTCTAGACCGGAAGGGCTAGATTCTGGTCCAAAAGTCCGGTTTAGATTCTGGTCCAAAAGAGGTTTGTGGTTACCTTTGGGATTTCTCTCCTCAGCCTGAAGAAATTTACGGAGTGCTCATAGATAGGAGAGATGAAGTATCTTGGGGTGACAAGATGCTTGGGAGGACATCTGGCCGGCCTATGATGATGTCTAGATCTCGAAGTAGGGAGGTTATCGTTGGTTTTGTGGAGTTCCAACCTTGGATACGATACTTAGGTCCTTGGGTTGGTGTTAAAGCTAAAGTCTGATGGTGCCTCTAGTGGCTAAAGCTTGGGACACACCTTAGTCCAAACCGGTTAGATGCCTTAGTCAAGTATCTAATCTGTAGGACTGTGTGTGCTATGACTTTTCGTAGAAAATATCATTTTGAGTTCATCCTTGTACCTGTATATATATATATATATATATATATATGAATACCTCCCTAGTTAAGAGGGAGTGTTGAAGAATGTAACTAGTGTCGGTCTTCATAAATTGTATTTGAGTCATGATGTAATTGCCAAAAGAAAGAAAAACATAAATTTTTATTGACTTATTAAAGCACGGGTTTCATGCTTGGGTCATTGGTCAATAGCTCAAAATACCCATTGTGTGCTTCTAGGATTATGTCTTGAGTCATTATCATTATCATTATATTCTAGATCCTTCTTGTGCCCTTTTATGTCAAGAAAGAAAAATATTATTATGTCAAAATTGTGTCTTGCCCCTCCATCAAGTCGGCCCCCAAATGCCCCAAATGCATGAAGTCGGCCTATCCTTGAAGGAAGCAACATTGACTATATATAAAGAAGTGCAACTCGACCACCCAAGAAAGTGATTCAATTTGAAACTTGGAAGAACTCGATCTGAAGTTTCTAATGCTAAACGAGAAGAATAAGGAAACTATTTTTCTTGGAAGATCAAGAAGATCCATATCGAAGAAAGGGGAGACCATTGCTGAGCAAAACAAATGAAGTTTCTATTTGTCATTATGTCACACATGTGAAGTTAAGGAAAATTGTAGGATCAATCTATTACAGGCCGAAAATGTTTGAAGTAGAATAAAGGATGGGATCTCAATCATGAAAACTTTGACTTTGATTTCGTTGAAGTCCAAAGAAGCTGACTTGATTGGAGGGGGTTGTTGTTTTGGTCTAAAGGTCTTGGATTGTTTCATTTGATTTGAATCTATTAGTGGAAGAGTTTCAAGGGGTTTTCCCCTTCATAGGGGTTTTGCCCTGGCTAAGTGCTTACATCTGGTGTCCATTTGTCTTTGATGATCTTCATGTTTTTGGTAGCTGTTTGATGAACATATTAATAACAAGAAGAAGAAGAATTTAAAAGAATGCCAAAAGCAACTATCAAAAGATAAGAGAAATCAAATCGAATAAGCCCTAATTAAACTGCCTTCGATTTCTCAATAGTGACTTCACTCAAGAGGAGTTGAGTCTCATCTTGAGCGAGGGCACTACCAGCAGAAGTGGCAAGACAGCGAAGGTGAAGGAGGAGAATGTTGCCCTTGTAGGGAAGGGAAAAATGAAGAAGGGTCCTAGCCAAGGACTAGATCACTAAGGGGAAAAGAATAAGAAAGATCTGTCAAAGGTCAAGTGCTTCGGATGCAGTGAACTTGGTCACTATGTCAGCCAGTGTCCTAAGAGAAAGAAGAACAAGAAGGGGAAGCAGGCAACTGCTTCAACAAAGATCAGGGATTTGTTCGCTAGATTGGAAGATGAATTCGCACTGATAGCAGCAATGCCTCTAGGAGGAGGAGGAGCATGACACTCTAGTATGCCAGGCCAGGCAGGTTTCGAGGAAGGAGCGACAAGGAAATCTATACTAGAGCCAAGGAGGGCTTGATCAATAGATTAGATCTAGTTTCTGGGCAGGGTTTGAGGAAGGAGCAGCAAGGAAATTTATACTAGAGCCAAGGAGGGCTTGATCAATAGACCAGATCTAGTTGTTGGGCATGTGATTCCGGAGTTAGACCATTGCCTTTGCTATGGGAGCCCATAGTATCATAGTAGTAGTGAGATCGCACTCAAGTTTGCTATGATAACAACAATGCAAAGTTAGCCGAGGGGTATCAACAATGTGAGATCAGAGTAGCGCAGTAGCATGGTGGATAGTGATTGCCGGAGTATTTTCTTCGCAATGATTTCTAGCTTCTCAGTGAGAGAGAGAGAGATCTATTTGTAGAGGGGGGGATACAATGTTTCTAGTAGTGCGAGTTGATTAAGGCAGGGGGAGATGCCGAGGCAACAAGGTAACCTGCTAGTCAGATTGATTTGCAAGAGAGAAACAATTCCTAGTTTGATGGTTCGATTTCTAGTGGAGGTTGAGTTATTTTCCCAGCAGCGCGAGTTTGCTAGAGAGGATGCCATAACATAGCTGTAGAGGTCGATTCGGGGTCTCAGAGGGAGGCCAAATTGATTTGGAGGGGTTGAGTAACTTCCAATAGGTTAGATCAGCTAGCAGGAGTGAAGGAGTAAATTTACGGTAGGTGTGCTAATTTATGGCAACCAGTTGTATCACAAATGTCAGACACTAGCAACATGGATCGGTTCAACTACAACATGTTCCCACAGATAAGTAGGTTGCAGATATACTCACGAAGGCCTTGGGTAGTGCAAAGTTTGTCTACTTTAGGGAGCAGATGGGAGTAGTGGAGAACACCTATCTCGCTAAGAGGGAGTGTTAGTTTCTAGTAGCAATGGATAGGTGTTCTAGTCTATATGGTGTCTAAGAGGTTAAGGAACACGAGATCTCCAAAACCAACAAAAGGTTAGTTAGCTAATAATTAAATTAACCAATAATTAAATATTTACTATGTCTAACTTAGGAAAAGTGGTCAATTAAATCAAATTAATTGAGGGAGGTCGATTTTGCTCTAGAGACTTCTGGAAAACTGAATTGATGGAGTCAGGATGATCTCAGCCATCGATTGAGATGTGATCATGGTCGTTGGTTGCCCAACAAAAGATTATAAAAGCAAGTCAATGGGGTTTGGAGAAGATATCGAAAATTATTTGAGCAGTTCGACTACCCAGTTGCAGTGATTCAGCAAGGGTGCAGTTGAAGCTAGGGAGACACCGAGCAACGATGTTTCAATGGAGATTTGGGAGCAGGACTTAGGAGGAGATTTCCTTAGATTTTCTAATGTATGAGTGAATGGAAGAGGAGGTTGATTTAGCAGTGTGAGTTAGCCAGTTTATTGAGTGCGAGTTGTAGGAGAGATCACGTTTCAGTTGCCAGTTGCTGGATCTATCACTCAGAGGCAAAGCGTGTGGATCTAGAGCAGTCCAGGAGGCAGAACGACTTGCTAGGAAGGGTTCCTTGAGGTTGTACCAATTTTTCGAAGTAGTAGTGCACATTTCCAGTCAGACAGTGCGAGTAACCAGGAGGAGTGCGAGTTGCATGGGAGAGGCCAGATCGAGTTGTAGAGCGAGACAACGAGTCTCCAAATTATTTTCACAATGGAGATCAATATTTGCCAGGTTTTTGCCATTTTACGACAACCAAATGTAATTTCTCAAATTGTTGAATAATAATAAAACCCTCATTTGCGCTACTGGTTTTCCCTTGGGGGTTTTCCAGGGAGTATTGTGAAAAAATAACAATGTCAAAATTATTGTGTGCGTGTGTGCATTATTTTCTTAGCTCCAATATATTTTATTTGTAAAGAATTGCAGTGAGTTTATTGATATTTGCCATTAATAATTAGCAGAAAAATAGATTGCATAAGTTCGGAGATAAATTTCCAGTTGCTGCAGTTCATGGATATTTCACATGGTACCAGAGCATAATATATCAAAGAAGCTCTAGAGTGAGGTTGGTGCAAATTAAAGGGGGATTAGAAGCACTAAAGAACATATCTGCGCAAGCTATTCAACCAGTGCGTATAGCAGAGGCAGTTGTTCAATTTCCAGTCCAAGGAGGTGATCTAGAGGAAGTGCGAGTTGTCTCAGTGAGCAGTAGCAGACAGTGAGGTTGCCGGAAAGGGTTTTCGAAGGCAAATCAAATTTTGCGGAGCAGATCTAGCACGAAGGGTTTGTAGCATAAGGGTTTTGCAAGTGGCAGATTAGCATGGGGCCTTTAACAAAAAGCTCATGAGGGTTTCAAAACTTAGTTTATTTAATTTCTCCAGATTGTTTGAGTTCGTAGATTTTCCAAAGATGGCCATAGTAGGATTGAGAGATCATGATGGGTTGGATGGAGTCTCCAATTTTGCCATTTGGGAGGCCAGGATGTTATTTCTATTGAACGAGCATGGTCTAAAGGAGTTTTCTACAACAGTGATAGCTGTACCAACAAATCCCATCCGGTTCCATGAGTACAGGAGGGTTAATACCAAAGCCAAGAGGATGATCCTTGATGCAGTAAGGGATCACATCATTCCACATATTGCATAGAAGACAACAATGAAGGAGATGTGGGATGCCATAGTCAAGCTGTACCAGGATCCGGTAGAAAATCAAAAGATGATCCACATGGAGAAGCTGAGGATAGTCAAGTTGAACAAGGGCGAGGATGTAAGACAACAACTAAGGATATGTGGGATGTCATCAACAAGCTTTACTAGGATCCATCAGAAAATCAAAAGATGATCCTCAAGGAGAAGCTAAGGACAGTCAAGATGAACAAGGGTGAGGATGTTACCACCTATCTCTTTAGGATTTAGGCTATCAGAGATGAGCTAGCTGCATTTGGTGAGGAGCCAGTAGAAGAGGAGCTAGTGCGTATAGCACTCAATGTGTTTACCAAGGAATGGCGCATGTTCGTGCAGGTAGTTTCTTGGCGTGACAAGCTTCCAGATTGGGAACATCTATGGAGTGACTTGACTCAGGAGGAGTCGAGTCTTAACTTGGTCGAGGGCACTGCCAATAGAAGTAGGAAGACAACAAAGGTGAAGGAGGAGGAGAACATTGCCCTTGTAAGGAAGGGAAAAGCGAAGAAGGGTCCTAGCCAGGGACTATACTTGAAAGGGGAAAAGATGAAGAAAGATATGTCAAAGGCAAGTGCTTTGGTTTGGTGAACTTGGTCACTATGTCAACCAATGTCCTAAGAGAAAGAAGTACAAGATGGGGAAGCAGGCAACTGCTTCAACAAAGATAGAGGATTTGTTTTCCAGACTACAACATGAATTTGCACTGATAGCAGCAGTACCTCCATGAGGAGGAGCATGACACTCCAGTATGCTAGGCTGTGTAGTGTTCGAGGAAGGAGGAACAAGGAGATCTAGACTAGAGCCAAGGAGGGCTTGATCAGTAGATTAGATCTAGTTGCCGAGCAGGTGAAAGCAACAACGTAGAGTTAGCACATAGGCATCAACAGTGCGAGATCAAAGTGGCGCAATAGCATGGAGTTCCTAAGTCTAAACTTAGGAAAATTAAAATATTAATGGGTATTAATCTATTTGTGGGTGAATCTTCTAGATAAAGACGTAGATCAAGTCAAAATGATCTGAGCCTTTGATTATGAGTTAATCTAGGCCGTTGGTTATCCAACAGGAAGATATAAGAAGGGGCTTGAGGGTCATTTGGAAAAGACACTGAGAGATCAAGAGATCGAATTTCTAAAGTGAGAAGTTCTCAGAAGGAAATTTTGATTGAAGAGATCTTTTGCAATAGAGGGGCGGGGACAGTGATCCAGAGGAAGATTTCTAGATCCGGAGAGGCAGTAGTAAGAGGCCGAGTTATTCCCAGTGCAGGAACACGTGAGTGCAGGAATGTGAGAGTGCAGGAACGCGTGAGTGCAGGATGTGTGACTGCAGGAATGTGTGCAGGAACTTGAGTGCAGGAACTCGCAAGTGGAGAAATATGCGAGTGCAGGAACGTGCAAGTGCAGGAACGTGTAAGTGTAGGAACATGAGTGTAGGCAACACGAGTGCCAGGGTTGCTTAGGGAATATCTCTGCCAGATTTTCTTGCTGTTTGGATTGCCAGTTGGGCATCCTTAGATGTACTCAGATTTCACTGCTGCCTAATAATAATATACCTTTAGAACTACTGCACTGGTTTTCCTGCATTGGGTTTTTTCGGGGACATTTGTCCAAAAATTAAGGGTGTCCTATGTGTTTGTATTTCCTTGCTTAGTTTCTATGTTTCAGAATCATATTTAATTTGGTGTAAGCTGCTTTAGTAATTTACTTCAATGTTTCAAGAAGAAATCTGAAATAAGTTTGTAATGTAATTTACGATCTAGGTGAATTAGATTCAGTTGGTTGCAGTAGGATTCTTGAGATTGTTAGATCTAGGAATTTTCACATGGTATTAGAGCTGTTGATGTGAAACAGAGAAGAGTAGATCTAGCACTGAAGCAAGGGCTAACTTGCTACAACAAGCAACAGTTCGAATCCCCTGAGGGATTGCGTTGCAGTAAGCAACAGTTCAAATCCCTTGAGGGATTGCGTAGTTCTAGCCAGGAGGGCTGTATTTTCGTGGTGTCTCTCTCTGAGTGAGCCAACAGAGAGGTAAGACTACCGGATCGAGAACTTGCCGAGGTAGAGGGAGCCACGCAGAGCTAGAGGGACGCAACTTCTGCAGGTTGAGTGCTGGGCAAAAAAGCCGTCAGAAGGAAGAAGCAGATCACATAGTGAGAGGATACTTCCTCAATGATTTCTTGCCGAGGAAATCAATATATCTCATTTGCTGAGCAACTACTTACCAGCTCCATTAGGGTGTGCGTAAGCCAACCTAGAAGCGACACAGTAGGGAGAAGAGGGAGTTGTTTGACATTTTGGCAGAGATGGCCATGGATGGGCATGATCTATGGAAGAGAAGGAAATTAGATCTAGTTGCTGCATATTACTCACATAGATCAGTATCCTTGTTACGAAAGCCCAACATAATCAGTAGCAGGAGGATCACAGTGTCAACGGACACAACTTGTCATTCAAATGACAGTTGCATAGCTAGTTGTAGTCAGTGTCTGGAACACAATTGAATAACTAGTTGCAGTAACATAGGTAGTGTGAATTGCCCAGTTGCAGTATGCAGGTGCTGTTCTAGCCAGGAGATTCCCAGTGCAGAGCTTCGCAGTCCAGTTTCCAATGCAGGAGGATGGTGCAAGCTGTCAGGAGGGAGTAGAGAGATTTCCATAGGGAGATTGAGACTCAAGGGAAGTCTAGTTTTAGAGGGAGCATCCCTATGGAAGTTAGTACTTCAGGATTTGACGATATCAGACTCATTATTGCAAGAGTTGCAGCAGCAGTGCAGAAGCATCAACAGCGCAATAGCAACCGCAGAATGAGTATATCATATTTTACCATGATTGCCCAGGTACCTCCAGGGGAGAGGTGGGGTGATCTAGTACTGTAGTTCGCTAGAGCTATAGATGGGCAGGATCCTTGAGGAGCCCACCTTTTGGATCACCACCTTGCTAGGCAGCCCATGATCAAGAGGAGCAGGATGGTGGAGTTTTCAGTTGGTGCCATGCAGTGTTGATTCGACAAATGTAGTGGTTAGTAGGGCCAAAATGTGAGCAGCGCAGAGCAGAGAAGCAACAGTGCAAGGAGGCACTGTGCAGAGCTTCAACAGAGCAGTGGCTTTAGAAGACAACGTGGGACCAACAACGGTTAGGCTTTCAGCACCGAGGTGTATCCACAGGATACTTATCCAGTTTTGGGTGTTTTCAGTTGCTTCTGTCAGCAATTGAGTTATAGTACGGATGCAGTATTAGCAGTGGCAGTGCTAGCAACATAGCAAATGCAACATTTGAGAGGGAGCTGTAGTACAGATGTAGCATTGGCAGTGGCAATGTCAAAGGCAGCAGTACAATAGCAACAACAACGCAGTAGTTGGTGGACAACATGTCAGACATCAGCAGCGAAGAGGACAATGCTTCAGAGTTAGAGAAGTATGTAGTAGCATTATATTGCGAGAGCACATTCCTCTCTAAGAGGGAGTGTTGATTTGGGGTAGCATCGGATGTGCTCTAAGCTTCAAACCCAGAAACCATTTTGGGATATTGCACCCAGAAACGATTATATTAAAATAATAACTATTTTTAATGGAGTTCCAATGTCTAAACTTAGGAAAGTTAAAATATTAATGGGTATTAATCTAATTGCGGGTGAATCTTCTAGATAAAGACAAAGGTCAAGTCAAAATGATCCAAGCCTTTGATTAGGAGTTAATCTTGGCCGTTGGTTGTCCAGCAGGAAGATATAAGAAGGGGCTTGAGTGTCATTTGGAAAACACACCGAGAGATCGAATTTCTGAAGTGAGAAGTTCTCATGAGGAAATTCTGATTGAAGAGATCTTTTGCAGTAGAGGGGCAGGGATAGTGATCCAGAGGAAGATTTCCAGAACCGGAGAGGCAGTAGCAAGAGGCTGAGTTATTCCCAGTGCAAGAACGTGTGAGTTCCTGCAGGAACGCAAGTGTAGGAATAAGTGCAAGAACGCACAAGTGCAGGAACTCGCGAGTGCAGGAACTCACAAGTGCAGGAACTCGCGAGTGCAGGAACATGCGTGCAAGAACATGCAAGTGCAGGACGCGAGTGCAGGTAACACGAGTGCCGGGGTTGCTTAGGGAATATCTCTGCCAGATTTTCTTGCTGTTTGGATTGATAGTTGGGCATCCATAGATGTACTCAGATTTCACTGCTGCTTAATAATAATAAACCTCTGTTACAGGGGAACTGCTCCCTAGAGGTGGGAAACGCGTTCCAGTGTTTCTCGCGCTCCCGGAAGCTTTGGAACTATATGGAAACGTTCCCTTTTCTGTGGGAGCTGCAATGGGAGCTTGGGAAAGTTCCGGGAGCTTTGAAGACTGTTTTTTTTTGGAGTTCCCGCGTTCCCTAGGGTTGGGGAATACAAAGCATGTAGACAAATATGTTGAACTGCCCACAAAACATGAGGCTTTGTTGAAACCTTCGCAGGAAGAAAGTCCAAAGACATCCTTAACACCGATATCCTTAATTGAGAAACTGGAGCAATCTCTTGATGGGTTAAGGAAGCATGTGACACCTCAATGTAAGGGCAATATCTGGGATGTCATGTTGATGAGTATTTATTTTTTTGTTTATGTATATGTATCGCAGAAGATGTGTGCATATTGTATGTGGCAGTCAATGCTTAACCATTAGAGCCGCTTTACTTTTTCTCATAAGAATAACTAGATAGACATAGGTAAAATTGTTCCTTTGTATTTTAAGGCAGATTGTTTCAAATACTGGTCATGTGTCATAGAACTGATAATGAACTTGACATTTTAATATTTTATATATATAAGGATTATATATTATATATAAGAGATTTATATTTAAATTGATTTTAATATTTGAATATTTTGATTTAATATAATTTTGATTATTATATAATCATATATTTTTTATTTTTTATTATATATAATATTACCGTTCCCGATTAGCCGTTTCCTATAAATTTTGGGAAACCTCTAGCCGTTCTCGACACCCATACCCAAGTTCCCAACATTCCCACGTTCCAGAAACTCATGCAACATAGTAATAAACCCTCAGAACTGTGGCACTGGTTTTCCAACATTGGCTTTTTTCGGGGACATTTGTCCAAAAATAACGGTGTCTTATTTGTTTGTATTTCCTTCCTCAGTTTCTATGTTTCAGAATCATATTTAATTTGGTGCAGGTTGCTTCAGTAATTTACTTCAATGTTTCAAGAAGAAACCTGAAATAAGTTTGTAATGTAATTTACAATCTAGGTGAAGTAGATTTAGTTGGTTGCAATAGGATTCCTGAGATGGTTAGGTCTAGGAATTTTCACATGGTGGACAGTGATTGTAGGAGTATTTTCTTTACAGAGATTTCTAGCTTCTCAGTGACAGAGGGAGATCTACTTGTAGAGGGGGGATGCAGTTTTTCCAGTAGTGTGAGTTGATTAAGCTAGAGGGAGTTCCAGGGAATCAAGGTACCCTGCTAGTTAGATTGATTTGCAGGGGAGAAGCATTTCCTAGTTTGTTGGTTCTATTTCTAATGGAGGTTGAGTTATTTTCCGAGAAGTGCGAGTTTGCTGGAATGCAGCTGGAAAGGTCGATTCAAGATCTTAGAGGGAGGCCAAATTGATTTGGAGGGGA
The DNA here is from genome assembly GCA_000404065.3 of Pinus taeda. Lineage (NCBI taxonomy): Eukaryota > Viridiplantae > Streptophyta > Pinopsida > Pinales > Pinaceae > Pinus > Pinus taeda. Next base: position 43,981 of record APFE031589023.1, on the reverse strand, counting down.
CAAGTAATTTCCAATAGGTTAGATCAACTAGCAAAAGTGAAGGAATAAATTTACCTTTGGTTTGCTAATTTTTTACAACTAGTTGTATCACATATGTCAGACATCAACAACGTGGATTAGTTTGGCTATAACTTGTTCCCATAGATCAACAAGTTGTAGATATACTCACGAAGGCCTTGGGTAGTGCAAAGTTTGTCTACTTTAGGGAGTAGATGGGAGTAGTGGAGAACACCTTCCTCGCTAAGAGGGAATGCTAGTTTTTGGTAGCAATGGATAGGTGTTCTAATCTATATGGTGTCTAAGAGGGTAAGGAACACGAGATCTCCAAAACCAAGAAAATATTTCGCAAGAAGAGAAACACCTCAATTAGATTAATTAGCCAATAATTAATTATTTACTAAGTCTAACTTAGGAAACGTGGTCAATTAAATCCGATTAATTGAGGGAGCTTGATTTTGCTCTAGAGACTTGTGGGAAAGTGAATTGATGGAGTTAGTATAATCTCAACCATCGATTGAGATGTGATCATGGCCGTTGGTTGCCCAACAAAAGATTATAAGAGCAAGTTGATGGAGTTTGAAGAAGACATTAAAAATCATTTGAGCAATTCGACTTAGTGTTGTAGGAATTGTCCCCCCCAAGGATGCAAAGGCAGATTTGCGTCCTGTACGGATCCGCCACCAATCCTTCGGCGAAACCGTGGATCAGAAAATTGGATCCGCAGTTCCTCCTTTTTTTGGTGATTCTTGCAAAATTGGATTCGTGGGGGCTTGATCCGCGGCTCCTACTGCCCGATCTGTGGTTCCTATTTCCTGATCCGCGGATCCGGAAATGATCAGGTGCAGATTTGTGAAGGCTAGGGCGTGTGTCCACCGCGGACTGCAAGCGGATCCGAGAGAAGGTGGACGGTTCTGTGGGGCTTTTTTTGTTTTTGGATATTTCGAACTGTTCTGTGAGGAACTACACTTTTTGAATACTCCCAAGATGCCCCTTGATGCTCCCTAGACGCTTCCAAGATGCTGCCTAATGGTAATGTTAAATTCTTAAAGTAAAAGTGACATTCTCCTTTATCTTTCATTTTCATCCTTTTACTTAAATTTTTTA